>VDFB02245052.1:0-13835 GCA_007258455.2 Sequoia sempervirens | reverse complement strand
TTCCTCATTCTCTCCATTACTGATTCATCTTTTTTTCAACAGATGCAACAAACATGTTATCATTATGGCATTGTTGGCACCAGTGGATGCACTTTTTTTTTGCATACAAGGTTGTCATCAAAGGTTTTGGTTTCCCTCTAAAACTTCCTCTCCTTTAACACATACACACACACCACAACCAACATATCTTCCCAAGATAATATATTTGTTGTTATGCATACTCTTATGCACGTTACACTCATATGTCACATAAAAATTTCTAGGTTGAACCATTGATCATGTGGTTCAACCTTCATTTGTTTATTTCATTAATTGCTATATGTTTCTTTTCTCCTTATGTTAATTCATGCGAGATGGAAGGTTGAATATCACAACATGCCTCCTCAGGTAAAAGAGGTTTGTACACCCCATATACTCTAAAATATTTGTTATATTTACATGCGGGGTTCCAAATTTACTTGTAGTCTTTATATCCACGTGGAGGTTCATCTACACGTTGTGTTTTCCAACCTGCATTTGCTTACATCATGGTTGATAGAAAAATTTACACATTTATACCTTTCCTCATTCTCTCCATTACTAATTCATCTTTTTTTCAACAGATGCAACAAACATGTTATCATTTTGGCATTGTTGGAAGCAATGGATACACTTTTTCTTTTTACATACAAGGTTGTCATCAAAGGTTTTGGGTGCCCTGTAACCCTTCCTCTCCTTTAACACATACACAGGTAGCACAACCAATGTATCTTCCCATGATAATACATTTGTTGTTGCTATTGTATAAGTAATTACATACTATTATGCACGTTACACTCCTACGCCACATATAAATTTGCAGGTTGAACCACTCATCGTGTGGTTCAACCTTCACTTGTTTATTTCATGAATTGCTAGATGTGCTTTTTATCCTCATGTTAAGTCACGCCAAATGGAAGGTTGAATATCACATGCCTCCTCAGGTAAAAGAGGTTTGTACACCCCATATACTCTAAAATCTTTGTTTATTTACATGCGGGGTTGTGAATTTACTTGCAGTCTTTATGTCCATATGGAGGTTCATCTACACATTGTATTTTCCAACCTGCATTGGCTTACATCATGGCCAATGGGACATTTTTCACCTTTCTTCCTTTTCTCATTCTCTCTATTGTTGATTCATTTTTTTGTCAATAGATACAACATACATGTTATCATTTTGGCATTGTTGGAAGCAATGGATGCACTTTTTCTTTTTACATACAAGGTTGTCATCAAAGGTTTTGGTTGTCATTTTTTGTTGTCATTTTCTATGTCCACTTGTACTTTGAGATGGACAGTTTGATTTCCATCCTGCGTTTGTGTTATATTTTATACGTAGCTTGATTCAATCTATCGCCTTTAATTTTTTTCAATTGAAGCCGACAACCTCCTATTGGTTTCATCTAGGTGACAATAATGCAAGCACATTTTATTTACGTTCAATAAATGATTTCTTTCTTTTTCTTGACACAATCCACACTAATTTTAAATATTTGTCCAATTTGTCCTTTCCTAGAATGGGGAGAGGTTTTAAATGGAAGAATCAAGATGAATTGCACATGCAAGATGTACAAAATGGAGGCTCTCCTTTTTCCTCTTCTGATTTGGAATGGACTCCTATGTTTTTCAAGAAGGATGGGTTCCTTGACCTTGTTGAAACAATTCCTCATATGATACTTGATGATTCCATTCATGGTTAGATGTTTGTTGAAGGTTTTGAAACTAAATTTTTGGAAAAGAAAACAAGACAACCTACCACCACATGTCCCCTCGACGACAAAAATTATGGCAAAACAATTTAGTATCAGAGGTTTGTATCTTTCAACATTCATTTGTATGGTCCAATGATAATTTAATCTCTCTTGCTTCAAGATGATGATTTGATGCCTTTTTCACAACTACTAGTGCCAATACAGTCCTACAGGCCTCAAAGACCAACCTCCACCAGAGAAGAAACAATAGAAGGTGTTTATACAAATGTGAGGTTGTCAATACCACTTCATGGTAAAGGTTATGAATGGAAAACCCGATGTTGCCTATACTATCTCCAAAGAAATGTTCCACGTCGATATAAACAGTGAATTTTTCCATGGCATTCACGACACAAGTGGAGATAGGAATTCTATGTTTGTTTCTAATCTATCTGCAAAGTGCAAAATCTATATTGAAAGCCTTTTGCTCATGGACATCAATTTCGATGCAATAATGGATAGACACATCAACGATCTTGTCTTATGTGGCATGATTTCAAAGAGAGATCAATTCCTTACAAGAAAGGATGCAATGAATGCATGGTGAAAGGTGTGTTCTACTCACACACAAAAACACAAAGTCTATTTGACAAGTATTGTGATGTGGAATGGATAGGACTTTGACAACTTCTACTTTCAACAGCCAAATGGGAACAATACACCTTTCATTATCGGGGTTCAAACTCCATGGATGCTAGATAGGATGGTTAGCCACTCGTACAATTCATTCATCTTGATGGATTCCATGTTTTCCACTAACAAATATGGGGTGAGGCCTTACAAACATTGACAAATAGTTCTTCATCTTTTCAATGATTTTGTTGGCTATAATCCTGACAATGCTCATGTTGAGTTGTTATGTCTACAATTTCCATTGTATACTTTGCTCATTTTCAATGAGCAATAGAGTGGTGTGCTAGTTGCGTGGGTATTCTATGCACGAAACAAGATTGAGGACATCTCTATGTAGCTACGCATATTACATGACCGTGGAAGAAGAGCCAGACCCGATTGGAGAATCAATGCATTTTTGACCGATGATTCAACTGCAAAAATCCAAGCCATGTATTATGTGCATCTCTTTGTTTACTTGTGTACCTTTCTCACTTGCTATTTATTTTCAATGCAACTTTCTTATGCAAATGAGTGATAAAAAATATTGTTTGTATTGTCTATTAGGGTTGTCTTTCAATGTCACGTGCTTTTATGCCTTTGGCATGTTAAAAGGCCTTGGCTAAAGAATCTACATAAGTATGGATCCAAGGAAAGGGAAATGGACATCTTCTGCAAACTTGGCATGATCATGATGGAAATTGGTGACAGTGAAGATAGTGTCACTCAGCTATTGAACTCTTTCTTTGAGGATTTCAATGATCAGCCCCGATTTTTAGAGTACTTCAACAAAACCTGGTGCGAAGGAGAAGGTCAAATTGGTGAGTTGACAATTTTTGTCACCTCGTAGGATTCACACCATTCACATTCTTTGATGTTACCTATAATATTTTTTGGTTTACTTGACTCTTGGATCTTTTTTTCACGGCCATGTGGGAAAAAATTTGCAAACTATTCCCACATGCCAACCACGATACAAATGCAGCCATTGAGTCATACCATTGAACACTCAAAACTTGGTACTTGTGTGATCATTCTAAAAAATGCACTAGGAGAATGGAATATTTATATTACACACTTGTGTATAAAATGGAAGCATTCTATAGGCAAAATGAAAATTTTTAGCATTATGGTTTTTTGACGAACTATAAGTTTTTAAATATGTGATCTAGTTTGGAGCAAGCCAAGGCAATTCTGGATGATCACTGTATTCCCGATGAAACAAATCTTGGATGGTACTAGGTGAAAATTCAAAGTAGTTTTGATCACTACCTTGTTTGGAAATTTTGGGAGCACCTTTTTGTTTGTGAGTGCCCTTGGAGTATGCAGGGGAGCACTTGCAAACATGTCCTAAAGGTTGTTGACTTGATTAAAAGATCATCTGCTGTTGAAGGGGTGGTCCAAGGTAAGTGAATTTCAAATTGAATTGTGTTACTTTATGGGATTCAATTATGTTTTGCATTTTCTACTGCCTAATACAAGTTTCTTCTATGTGTTCATTTAGATGGGGGAGGTCAACCAATTGATAGAGGGATATATTTGAACAAGACATTGTCATAGGGGGCATAGAAGAAAACAATCCTAATCTTCTCACCCCTACACAAGCTTCTTCTATCACTCACGTATATGATGAACATGTGCTTAAAATTTCTATTTGGAATGACACAAACAAAATCTTGAACAAAGTGATGTGTACACCACCACAGTGTCTACAACAGGTGCAATCATACAAACAGTGCATGTAGAGGTTTCTACAAGACCTACAACAATAAAATGCATTTTTGTTTGAATTCATTCTCAATCCTAGTGAAGTTGTAACTAGCACCATTCACATGCATCCATGGTTGAGTGCAAGCAGGGATCGTCATCGATGGGCAACCCATTGTACGAAGCCTGTTGCAGAACAATCAAATCACTGAACTCCTATGTATGACCCCTTTCCCTTCTCCATGAACAATAGCTTGAATGTGAATTTCAATCTGCAATGTAATACTTTAGGTGCAATTGTTATGGATGTGGCAGAGGATACAACATCTAATATGGGTGACTATGAGAAAACCCATTTCAATTTCTATATTGTAATAGGAAATGGTATTACAGATTTCTTTTTCCAATATGTGTTTCTACCATGTCATAAACTTTTTGATTTCTTTTTTGGCCTTTTTTTTTTCACTTCAACATTCCAATATGTGGAAAGGAGTCCTTGTTGACGACTATCTCTCATGATTGTAAACCCAATGGAAGGTGTGGTTCAAATTTAATAACTATGCGTAGTTAAGTCCAATTTTTGGTATGACATTATGCAATACCATGCTTCCTTATAAAAATTGGGCTATGGTGAGAGGCTGATGTCAACCAACATGCATTCACTCTACTACTTCTTTAAGAGTTACTAAGGATTGCACAAGCATACTTCATTGAACCTTCATATATAGGTAAGCATAGTGCACGTAGTCCTTCATCAACCCATGAAGAGCAAGAAGAATTTGTTCTATCAAAACTTTATCTATCTCTTTCATATTGCTCACTTATTTTCAAGTGTTCTCATAGTGTTTGCACTGTTGGAAATGCACTATCCCATGTCACTTTGTTCCTCATGAAAAGTTTTTTTTCATTACCACTGAAAAATGGTCATAATGTTTGCATTGTTGGAAAACACACTGTCCCTACACAGTTAGCTTGTTTATGAAAAGTTTTGTTTCACTTTGAATTTTTTGAGCAACTATTTTGTATAGTCCAAATTTCCTTTCTACCTTTCTTCATCTAATTGCAACAAATATAATGCTCACATTATTTGCCATGTTTTAAAACACATTGTCCCATGTCACCTATTTCATCATGAAAATATAAATGTTTTGTATAGTCCAAGAATGTAATGAAGCTAGCATTTAGAGTGTCTTTCTAATTAGATAATGTTGTATCTGTTGAAATTTTTGTTGTCTTTCATTTCAAGCATATTGGTTCATGTTGTTCTAATCGTGCATTACCATATGCCCATTGGAGATACTGCACATGCTACTTCGTTAAGTTCCAAAGAATAGGTACAATCTCTTCAGTAAAAACATTAGCTATATCTTCCACTTTTTTGACTTCTTTTTCAGTGTTTCCATTGCATTGATAGTGTCTTTCTAATTAAAGAATGTAGTTGTACCTTTTGAACAAGTTGTTTTGTCTTTCATTTCAGGCATTTCACTACTTTTTGCTCTAGTTATATAGAAGATGTTGCACAGTTCACAAGCATGGGTGGCTAGTTGGTTGACCAACTACCACCCTTATCTTCCATGTAATATTCTTGCTCACATTGAGGAATTGATCCTCTTGTACAGGTTGTGGGAAAATATTTTAAGGAGAATTGATATAAAAGGGACAAACTGTACTGATTTGAACTATCATAATTATGCTCACTTCTTTAATAACATCTTTGGTGTATGGGAAAAAATGGGCATGGATGTTCAATATTACAATGTAGAAATAGAGATTGTAAATTTATGTGATTAGCCAATGTCTCTTTACCAAGAAATTTGAGACCTTTTCTCCTCGCACAGACGTATCCGGAAGGTATACATCCAAACCACAGTAGTCTATATGCAATCACAATCTTTCCAAATTCCAGCTAAGCATGAGGCTTATGAGAGATTCCTTAAGGGGATCTCTAATTAGAAATCGCCATGGGTCTTGTGGGAGGAATGGTCGCTAGTCCATGTTCAATTCAACTACATTTTAGTAGCGAGACCACCATGCCTAATTATCAAGCCCCAGTCGCTATCACGGTTGTAAGAGGGGCCAACCATGTTCAAGGCCCTAGGTCATGGAGATCCAAGAGCGGAAGGCTGCCCTAACTTACCTCATCTTAAAGGATGTTTAGAGATGAAGGATGAGATTGATGAGGACTATAAGGTCTTTCAACCACTTCTATGCACTAAACTCCTAGCACAGGAAGTCACTGGGCCCAAATATTGTGCCTCTGGCAATCCCTCTACTTCTATTAAAGTGCAAAGCTCAGACAACAGCATCACATTGGTACTTCTGTGCATTGGCATCCGTACAACTAGAGGACTAAAAAGGCAAGGTTGAACAATAGAAAATGGACTAACAGCCTAGCTAATGGTTTTTAGGAGAACAAAATAACACTATGAAATATGAAATGTATAGATGAATGTGATAAAGTAAGTAGATTAAAGCTAGGGTGACAAAAATGATCTCACAAAAGAGCCTATTTTCCAGCTAGCTCTAAGTATACTTCCACCTACACACAAGAAAGAGGGAAATTTTTTGGGTGGTTGTATAGGGGCCTACCTCAATCAGACCACCATTTTGGTGTTTCCACCTCCATGGACAACCAAGTTTACAACAATGGAGAAATATATGATGAAGTAAAGAACACAAAAGAACTCAAAAAATAGTAGGCTGCTACCCACAAAATCGTAGAGGAGAAAATGAGAGGACTCAAGCCTTTGTTGCAATGGTGTTTGTTCCACACTTTCTCTACAAAGTTTATGGAGTGTTGATGTTGCTGCTACATAGTGCGTTAAAGTGTTGCTTGAGAGTGATGGATGCTAAGAGAATGCTTGAGAATTTTGAAGAGTAAAGAAAGTATGTGAAGAGATGAACTAAACAGCACAAGATGAAATGCAAGGAAGGAATGAGTGAATTTGAAGGAGAGAATGAAGAAACGTACCCATACTTGGTCGGCGACATTCAATGGGAAGTGTAATTGGGAGGGTCTGCACGTGGAAATTTCCGGGCGATGGCACAGGTAAAACATCTATGTGTCACGCATCCCCAGTAAAAATTATTCCCATCGACACACAAAACAACCACCAAGTGGAATGAAGGCAAGGAGCTTATGTTGAATTTAGCCTTTGAATTTTTTCTAAAGTGAGGAAGGGTAAAACGGGATTTTGCATAATGGGTGCAAATTTGCTCCTATACACATGTGTATTATGGGGTGCCAATATTGCATGCTGTCAATTCCACCTTGACAATCAGAGTACCAACCTTTCTAGATGCCGAATACAAAAAATTATATAATTTGTTCATAAATGCATTGACATAGTTCTAAGTGTTAGCAATATTAAAATGTGGCTTGAAATTTTCCTCAATCTATAAATATTGACTCCAAAATGTTTTACATTCTCAATCAGGTGGATGCTAATTGTTTATCTCTAAATCATAAAAAATATTTGAAAAACATTAGTTACAACCCGGCGTGTTGTCCATCTTGCAACTTTTTTGGTAAATTTTATGTTTGCAACATATTATGATATTGAAATGAATGTTTGTTGCAAGTTGGCGTTGTTATAAAATATAAAGGTGAATTCAATATTGTTATAAAATGTGAAGCTTAAGTTGAATATTTATGCACTTTTTTGTTCACAGAGATGACAATCATTAAGGAAAAGTAGGAGAGTTCTGATAAGTTCAATGCCCTATTTGATGATACCTATTAATCTTTCCAATTCAATAAGAGCAATCTACCTCTATGACTATCCTAAGATCCTTAATATCTTTATTTCAATGTGATTGTCCTCTATTATTTCAACATGATTGGATGATATAATGTATTCTTCTTAGTATTTTAAGCCATATTTACAAAAAATTTGTAGTCCACAACACACAAAGGGGTTATGTGAAACTACACATTACAATGGAAGGAGTTGGATGGATATTTGTGTTACATAGATGAAGCATTCAAGAAGAGAACTGGACAACTTGGAAAAGACATTGTAAATACAAAGTCTAGTGAATTTCCTTTTCACAATATGTTCTTCTACAGGCCACCTATGACAGGAAAAGGTATGACTAAACTCAATGATTTCAAATCAAGAAAGATAGTAACAGTATGTTTTTTATTTTTCGTGAGATGGAAGTCACAACTATAGTCATGAGGGCTACTAAAAGCCAAAAATAAATGCTTAATGACTATGAGATGGATAGAGTTTTGGTCAAAGGGGTACCAGCTATTCTATACATGGTGAAATTGTTATCATCAACTGATGAGAAGTTTCAGAAGAATGCAATTATTATGTTTTAAATTTATCTATTAAAGGATTGATTCTTCAAGCAGGGACTGCTAGATATGTTGTATATTAAGTTGCAAGTTCCAGTTGTAGGAAGATTTTTTGCCACTTCTTTTCTCTCCAAGAATTGTATTGTTTTGTTACAGTCTACATAATAGAAAGTGTTTTCTTTAAACAATATTTGAGAAGTGAGGGACAACCCTGTTTGTTTTCCATCCTACAACTTTTTTTGTGCATCTTGTGTTCCAAACATATAACGATATTGAAATGGAATGTTTGTTGCAAGCAAGGGTTGTTATAAAATATGAAGGTGAACTTCAATACATTGTGTTTTTACGATCTACATAATAGTAACTATTGTCTTTGAACAAGAATTAAGAAGTGAGTAACAACCCTATGCATTTTCCATCCTAAAACTTTTTTGTGCATCTTGTGTTCCAAACATATTATGATATTGAAATGGAATGTTTGTTGCAAGTAAGGGTTGTTATAAAATATGAAGTTGACCTTCAATACATTGTTTTGTTACAGTCTGCATAATAGAAAGTGTTGTCTTTGAACAATATTTGAGGAGGGACAACCTTATATGTTTTACATCCTGCAACTTTTTTGTGCATCTTGTGTTCCAAACGTATGACAATATTGAAATAGAATGTTTGCTGCAAGTAAGGGTTGTTATAAAATATGAAGGTAAACTTCAATAAAAAAATTTGTTACAGTTTGCATAATGGAAAGTGTTGTCTTTGAACAAGATTTAAGAAGTGAGGGACAACCATGTGTGTTTTCCATCCTACAACTTTTTTTGTGCATCTTGTGTTCCAAACATATTATGATATTGAAATGGAATGTTTGTTGCAAGGGTTATTATAAAATATGAAGGTGAACTTCAATACACTATGTTGTTACAGTCTACACAATAGAAAGTGGTCTTTGAACAAGATTTGAGATGTGAGGGACAACCCTGTGTGTTTTCCATCCTGCAACTTTTTTTGTGCATCTTGTGTTCCAAATGTATTATGATATTGAAATGGAATGTTTGTTGCAAGTAAGGGTTGTTATAAAATATGAAGGTGAACTTCAATACACTATTTTGTTATATTTTGCATAACAAAAAGTGTTGTCTTTGAACAATATTTGAGAAGTGAGAGACAACCATGTGTGTTGTCCATCCTACAACTTTTTTTGTGCATCTTGTGTTCCAAATGTATTACGATATTGAAATGGAATGTTTGTTGTAACTAAGGGTTGTTATAAAATATGAAGGTGAAATTCAATACATTGTGTTATTACAGTCTAAATAAGAGAAAGTTTTTTTGAACAAGAATTGAGAAGTGAGTGACAAAATTATGTGTTTGCCATCCTGCAAATTTTTTTGTGCATCTTGTGTACCAAACATATTATGATATTGAAATGGAATGTTTGCTGCAAGTAAGGGTTGTTATAAAATATAAGTTGAACTTCAATACAATGTTTTGTTATGGTCTCGAGAACATAAAGTGCTCATTGCATGTGCTTACATTTGTAAGTAAGTTAACATACATAAGTAATTTTTCATAATGAAGTAACTGAAATAGGACAGTGTGTTTTCCAACACTGCAAATAATGTGAGCATTCTATTTGTTCCAATGACATGAAAAAAGGAAATGTCATTTTTACTCAACCAACTAGTTATAAAATTTGAAAGTGGACTTGATTACATTTTTGGAGCGTATAAAAAAAAAATCATGAAATATGAAAGTGGACTTGAATTCATTTTTGGAGCATCAGAAATAAATACTTATCATAAGGAAATAACTCACATGGAACAGTTTGGTTTCCAATAGTGCAATCAATGCAAGCATTTTATGTGTTCCAATCACATGGAAAAAGGAAATATGTCATTTTGACTATACCAAATAGTATTTCTAAAAATTCAAAGTGGACTTCATTTCATTTTGGGAGCATACGAAATAAAGACTTTTCATAAGCAAATAACTGACAAGGGATAGTGTGTTTTCCAACACTGCAACCAATGCAAGTGTTTTATTTGTTACAATCACATGAAAAAGGGAAATTTGTCATCTCCACTCTACCAAATCATTCTAAAAATTCAAAGTGGATTTCACTTAATTTTTGGAGAATGAGAAATAAAAACTTTTCATAAAGAAATAACTAACATGGGGCAATGTGTTTTCCAACACTGCAAGCAATGAAAGCATTTTATGTGTTTCCATCACATGGAAAAAGGAAATATTCCATTTCAACTCTACCAAATAGTCATTCTAAAAATTTAAAGTGGACTTCATTTCATTTTGGGAGCGTACGAAATAAAGACTTTTCATAAGCATATAATTGGCAAGGGACAGTGTGTTTTCCAACACTACAACCAATGCAAGCATTTTATTTGTTACAATCACATGAAAAAGGGAAATCTGTCATCTCCACTCTACCAAATCATTATTATAAAATTTCAAAGTGGACTTCACTTCTTTTTTGAAGCGTGAGAAATAAAAAAAATTGTAATGAAATAACTAACAGGGGACGATGTGTTTTCCAACACTGCAAGTAATGCAAGCATTTTATTTGTTCCAATCACATGGAAAAGGGAAATCTTCCATCTCCACTCTACCAAATAGTTTTTCTAAAAATTAAACGTGGACTTCATTACATTATTGGTCCTAATGAAACAAATAGTTATCATAATGAAATAACTGACAAGGGGCAGTGTGTTTTCCAACACTGCAAACAATGTTAGCATTTAATTTGTTCCAATCACATGGAAAAAGGAAATATGCCATATATAGTCAACAAAATAATTCTTCTAAAAAATGAAAGTGGACTTCATTATATTCTTTCTCATAACAAAATAATTACAGGGCTATGAAAATTTTGATATGAAATGGATAACAACATAGTGTTCAAACATATGAAAATAGTATATTTGTTCACCATAATTTTTCAATAATCAAATAATTATAGAGGGCCATGAAAAGTATGATATCAAATGTATAATAACATAGTGTTCAAACATATGAAAATGGTATATCTCTATACCATAATTGTTCAATAATCAAATAATGAAACCCATAATGCAGAATCAGTATTCTAAGCATGTCTCATCATATCCTACGTTGCCTATTCTTTGTAATTGAGTTCATCCCTACGTAATATATGGAACATTTCTTAGGGTTCTTGTGTATTTCAGGAGGGGTGATTCCAATTCCACAAACCCTCACAGATGATGAACGTGAAACAATAGATTTCTTCATAGGTTATGCTTTTCCCTTGGCACGTTTAACACCTTGACCCTATAACAAAAAATTAATCACAATTAGTGTATGGATGGAAACACTATAAGGTAGTATGATATATACAACAACTTATCGTTTATGTGTACCTATAGAATAGAATGCTTCATCTTGAGAGCTTCCATACCACGAAGCCGCCCATGCACTCTTCGACAGTCTCTGCGCCAAGACATGGAAAAGACACTAAGCACTCACCAACAATGGCCTCAACAATGTTGACTCTCACACAGTTTTGTGTGTGCATAAAGGTGTGGTTTTTAGCATTTATGTCGACAACATGTACAATGCCTTTGGAAACCCATTTACATTGCCTCCAAAGATCAACGTGATCGTTGACCTTAAAAGTGATGCCCTTGAACTCTATCATCTGTTCATCCATAGGATTTGGCTGCAATAGAAACATCATTGACGTGAATCATAATTGAAGGCGTATTATAGGATTCATAAAGACATAAGAACAAAATCATGGAAGTGTGTTGGGTTTGTTACCAATATAGATGGCATGTCACTACTCTCTCGATCCCCATGTCCATCTTTATTTCCATCTCCCCCTTGTAGGCTAGCACTCTCGTCGTCCCCATGTCCATCTTTATTACCCTCTCACACTTGCAAGCCACTGCTCTCCTCACCCCCATGTCCATCTTTATTACCCTCTCTCACTTGCAAGCCAGTGCTCTCCCCATCCCCATGTCCATCTTTATTGCCATCTCCCCCTTGCAGGCCAACGCTCTCCTTGTCCTTATGTCCATCTTTATTACCCTCTCCCACATGAAAGCCAGTGCTCTCTCCATCCCCATGTTCATCTTTGTTACCCTGTTCCACTTGCAGGCCAGTGTTTTCCCTATCTCGATGTCCATCTCTATTACCCTATCCCACTTGTAGCCCACTTGTAGGCTTGTGCTCTTCCTGTCTGCATGTCCATCTTTGTTACCTTGTCCCACTTGCAGTCTAATGCTCTCCCCATCCCCATGTCCATATTTATTTACCTACCCCACTTGCAATCCAGTGCTCTCCCCATCCACATGTCCATCTCTATTAGCCTCTCCCATTTCAATTACAACCACACAGCCAATTAAGTCAAGCCCAACACTCCATTTTTCATCCTTGCCTTGTAATAGAAGGAATTCAAATGTCACTTAAAATTTAGCTACATGCAACCAATTCATTGAAATAATTAAAAATAAATAAATAGAAGAATTAGAATTCACCATTTCTTCTAGTTTCTCCATGTCAAGGCACCTTGAAAATTTTGACTGTATATGCTCCTTCTTCTTTTTCTCAATGTTAGATGGTGGGTTGGGAGGAACAACATCATCTTGTTCTTCCATGGCCTCCGCTTCGTCTTCCAAATCAAGAGTATCCTATTCAAGGGTAGGAATTCATTGTTCATCATTGCTCTATAATAGCAAGAATTGAAACCTCACATCAAATTTAGATGCATGCAACCAATTCATTGAAATAATAAAAAAAAAACATTAAATAGAAGATTTTGAAATCACTATTTCTTCTTGTTTCTTCTTGTGATGGTGTGAAGAAACATTCAACTGTATACGCTCCTCCTTCTTCTTCTTCCCAATGTTATACAACAGGTTCGGAGGAACAACATCATCTTGTTCTTCCATGGCCTCCACTTCATCTTCCAAATCAGGAGTATCTTGTTCAAGGGCAGGACTCTGTTGTTCATTGTTGCCCACTAATAGCAGGATTTGAAACATCATATCAAATTCATATGCATGCAACCAATTCATTAAAATAATCAAAACAAATAGTAGATGGAAGATATTGAAATCACTATTTCTTCTCATTTCTTCTTGTGAGAGCGTGAGGAAACTTTAAACTGTATATGCTCCTTCTTCTTCTTCTTCTCAATTTTATACGACGGGTTAGGAGGAACATCATCATCTTGTTCTTCCACGGCCTTTGCTTCATCTTCCAAATAAAGAGTATCCTGTTTGATGGCAGTAATTCATTGTTTATTGTTACCCTGTAATTGCAAGAATTGAAACGTCACATCAAATTCAGATGCATGCAAAAAATTCATTGAAATAATAAAAAAAATCAAATAGAAGATTTTGAAATCGCTGTTTGTACTCGTTTCTTCTTGTGAGGGCATGAGGAAATTTTAAATCATACACACTTCTTCT
>VDFB02245051.1:0-12409 GCA_007258455.2 Sequoia sempervirens | reverse complement strand
TTAGACTTGCAAGTTAGTGCCAATTGGAATCAATTGTACGTGCTTAGATTCACGAATTTGCTAACTAAATTTGCAAACAAACATAAAGATAAACTTTATGAATTTTAACTATTCTTTAACATATTTTTTTCTAATCTAATTATAATTTAACATTGAAACTAAAGTTTAACATATCATTTTTTCCATACAATGCAAATAAAATTTAAAACATTTAAGCAATGAAAATGAATGTTTTTGAGCTTGAAATTACCTAGTTTTCAAAATCAAAATGATTTGTTCAATTTCAATTTAGGGTTTTAACAAAAAAATTTGTTCCAATTCAATTTAGGGTTTCAATTTCTAAGCAATTAGGGTTTTAATGCAATTTTTTGTTTCTCAATTCAACCAGGGTTTCAAAATTCATTTTTTTCATTTGATTTTGAATTTAGGGTTTCAAAAGCTTGCTGATTAGGGATTCTAAATGCAATTTTTTTATTTTATCTCAATTTGTGTTTTGAAATGCAATTTTTGTTTTGTTTCAATTAGGTTTTCTTAAATTCAATTTTTTTGGGTTTAATCGAACAATTTAGGTTTCAAAAGTTAAATTTTATTTCTAAAACACAATTCAAGGTTCATTTTTCATTTTTATTAAAAAACCTTTAGGTTTCATTGCATTTTTTCATCTATTTTTACAATTATTCATTTCTACTATAACAGTTTAAAAAAATGCTTAAAACGTGAAATAAATTTTAAAAAAATGCTAAATTCATTTATTTTCTTCAAAATTTCACTAAAATAGAAAATGCAAAAAATGGGTGGTAATCAGTCGGTTATGGTGGCCACTGCCACCAAGATTTGGTCCCATTCATTGTGTAATGAATCCTATTTTTTAAATAAATAGCAATATAAAACGAGATCCGATTTCTACAAAACGGATCCCACTTTACAAATCGATCCCGCTTTCATACAATCGTGATCCCGCTCTTTCATCGGCACGATCCCCACTTTTAAAAAGCAGATTCAAGCTTGTTCTCGTGCTCAGATCCCGCTATTAAAATCGGACCTTTATCAAAGCCGATTTATGCATATTATGAAAACTTCCACACAAGGACCAAACCTGCACTTACTCCTTGTGACCTTATCTTTCAATATTTTATTGTATTTTGTACTAATTATCAACTTATGGAATTATGTGGTTTATTCTTTCACAATTTTTCCTTTTTCCTAAAATTTTGCAACTTATTTATTAGTTCCATCTCATAGTCAATAAAAATGAACTTTATTTTCTATTTTACAATCGTCCTCTCCCACTTATTATTATTTCCTTTTATTTCCTATTTCTTTGTGATTTTACTTCCTTCCACCATACAATAGAATGTCATTTTAGCTTGTCTTCACAATCTTAACCATCTTGAGGCCTTCAATATTATCATACTCAAAGTACTCATCCAACTCATTTATACAATCAATCATCTCTTCTAGATTCTAATCACTATAGTAGTTTGGAACATCCATTATAGATCATTTGCTAATTCCCCATCTTTGACTTTTTTTTTCCTAATATTTTATGTCAAAACTACGACTCACAATAGAATTTATGTCATTGATCTATGATCATCCAATGATTTATATGTAAATCTATTTAAATTTATAAATTCTCCAACTTAATCATTATCATAAATATCATTTGATGTTTTTTCCACCGACATTATGATTTTTTGAAAACTTACCAACATATTCACTAAATAATTAATTTTATAGTTTTGAATATTTATATAATTCTCCATTGAACTTATTTTATTTGTTTGTGTAGTAATGAAAAAAGTAACCTTTTCCTTTCTTAGTTTGATAATTAACATTAAAATCTAGACTAATGGTTTCTTAGAGTGGTGTTGTAATGTGTTGTACACATTCACACTATTATATGACCTTTATTTAACTAAAACATGCCTTAATTGGTCCTTTGCAAGGCTGTTGTAAAGTGTTGTAACACACTTTCAAGTTTTTCTAGGACTTATTTTCTAAATAAAATATGCATAATGTGTGTAAAGTGTTTTAAAACATTTTCACATTTATCTAGGTGGTCTTAATTGATTGTGGTTAATTGGAGTTATTAACCCCTTTTTAGACCTTTAATTTTGATACCTCCCAAAGATCTATATACCCACAATCATAATTTTAAATAAAAAATTATTTCATTGGGAAAAAATTGGTCCCGTAAGTCGAGCCAATACCCATTCACCCTTAATGGAAAATGGGTCCTCCTTTAACATGACCCCTTTCAAGTGATCTGAATGGGTTTTTGGCCTTTCCCAAAGCCAACCTGGAAAACTTAGCCATGACCCATTACATTTGGTGGAGAATGGGTCCTCCCTTAATGAGACCTTATTTTGAATTTCATTCTAGTAGAAATTTAATTATCTTTCTTTCCAAATCTAGTGTCGGCCTTAGTTCTTTGAATTTCGGGGTTAATCTCCTAATTTGGTATAAATAAGGGGTTAATTCACATTGTTTCTCCTAGCAATTTTGTGTGACTTCATGAGATAAAGAGCAAGAGCATTTAGAGAATTTCAAGTATTCATAAGGAATTTCAAGGAAGATTTCAAAGGTTTATTGTAGCAATTCAAAGATCATATCATCATTTCAAGGTTTGCATGCATTCATGTTGTTGAGCTAAGATTGTGAGGTAGTATTGAAGATCTATTAACTATTGTTCACATCATTTCCAGTGATCTTAGATCACATTCTCATGGCCACCCATGATAGTTTGCAAATTTACTTCAAGGCATCATCCAAGGTGATATCACCATTATTCTCATATTCATGCTTCATTTCATTCATTTGGTTTACCACTTTGGTTTGATTGAGAAAACCCCATTCACTAAAAAATCAACATTTTTTCTACCTTAAGTGTGTGGATTGCAGATTTATGTTGAAGATCAAGTTGAGCAAGATTTGGAGAAAAGTTGTCAAAGTTAAATTGAAAAGTTGTCATTCGAAAAAGTACATCATGGAAAGAGCTCTAAAAATTATATACATCCTTCAACTTGATAACATGGATTTAAGAGTGCAAAAATAAGGAACAAGATCCTGAAATCAGTTTTTGAAACCGAAATGACCCATCACCACTGAAGGTCGAATGAGTCCTCCATAGCTCAAAAACAACTTTCTGGCCAAGTACATAGCTTTTTATGCTCTAAAAACTTCCCCCACAGTTGCTATAGTAGTTAGATTGCATTTTTTATTGTTATCGACATCTTATTTTGCATAATTTAAATGATTGAGGGCCTTGGAAAATAAGTGATCCATCACAATTGCTCATACATTTGGGTGGATCCTATTTTCCACCAAATCAGTTTGAATACAAGTTTACTTCAACAACAAAATTATTTTATTTTTTGAATACTTGAGCATAATTCACTAATGATATTATTTTATTTGTTTGAATAAAAGTATAATTCGCCAAGATTTTATAAAAAAAATTAGCGATTTAAAGATAATTTCCAATAAAATTAATATTATTTTCCAAAGAAGAAAGGTTCACCAATAGAATTAATATTTTTTCCCAAAATAATGAAAGATTTGCCACTTTTTTCAAGTGGGGTTTCTTAAAGTTATCCCTGCACCATACTTCACATACATTATTTAAGACCTTCTCTAAGAATAATTTTTTAAAATTTATAGATAATAGATAAGCATCATACTTCATTATCTTAGAGAGAATACTTGATTTGCAAGAGGCATTGCAATTAATGATCATGATAACCTAATTCTAAGTCAAACTAAGGGAGTAGGGTGAAGTATGTAGTAAGGCTCGTAACACATTTTAGGTTGATGCAAGATACATTGTTTCATCATTACTCTAATATTTAAAGTTATTAGATATAGGGATGCTAATACACCTATCCTTAAAGAGGTGTATGAATGCATTGAAATTATGCTTGGTCAAGAGAAATACCGCATATTATAGTTCTACAATGAACATTCAAACAATAATTTCTTTCTAATGAGAAAAGCTCAAGACTCCCTTTCACATGGTTGCTCATGCATTATGTCCAAAGTGGTATGTGCAACTTGGCCTAGTAGAGTTAACCATATAAAAGATGCTAAGATTAAGATAGGGTTCATAAAGGCCATTTAAAAGATGCATGATTTTGCATAGGTTGACATCGCTTATACTAAGTGAGAAAAAGTCATTCTTAGGGGATATCTAGAAAAGGCTAATATGGCTAGTGAGGTTGTGGCACTAGAGGATCTAGTGCTATGGTGGACTATGCATGAGCCTAATTCTTTGACAACCACACAATCTATTTGTTTACTATACTAGGTTTATAGTTATTTACTACTAAGAGCAGCTAGTCTACTTATAGTTTCTTTCACTCTATTAAGAAGAAAAAACTTACCACTAAGAGGGTGAAGAAGCTTGTAGTTATGCATAGTGTCAAGTATTTATCATCTTTGATAACATGCATATGTACAACAAGAGTCTAATATCCTGATGAGATGTAGAGCCAAAGGAGATAGCATAAGTTGATGATGATACAACACAAATAAGGTTGGTTGGTATAGATTTAGAGGAGCTCAATCTTAAGGAGTCTAGTAGTTCAAGTGAGGAGAAGTTTGGTGTAGTCTCTAGAGAGATAAATGATGATTAAAGGCATTGGACCATTAACCAATTACATTTAAATTTTAACTTTGAATGTAATCATTACTTTAAATATAATATTTAAATATAATTAAAACATAGGAAAAGAGAAGGTTCACCATAATGAATAAACAAAATGATGAACCTAATTTCCACTAGTGTTTCATTCAATTATGAGGGCTATAATGCATAAATGAGTTATAGAAATCAATCCTCACCCAAATATCAATAAGAAGGAAAGTTTTAAGAGGGTAAAATGTTGTGTACCTATTGCAAAAAGTGCTTTTTCGAGCCTTGTTGAGGACTCATTCGCCCTATGGCAAATGGGTCCTAGCTAGGGTTTTGGAAAATCTATTTCTAGGTTTTGTTCTTCAATGTCTACACTCCCAGATCCTAGTCAAAGACTGTCGGAAACCCAAAAATAAATCTTGTAGCCCAATTTTTGTGATTTTGCAACTTTGTTAGCAACTTTGACAACTTCTACAATTTTTGTCTCCAAATGATCTTCAACCTAAAACCTGCAATAACACATCAAAGAGGAGAAAATGTTGCTTTGTTAGGGAATAGGATTTTTCCTTGGTCAAACCTCATTTTGGTAATTAAACCTTGAAATGAATGAAATCATAAAGGAATGATGAATGAACAATAATATGCAACAACTCACAAAATCTCAATTAAACCTTGGATAAGTCAACAATATTGCATGGAGTGGCCTCAATGAATGTAGATCTTTGATCATGAAATTTGATGTGAAACAATGCCTGAATAGGATCTTGAATGCTACATCACAACATTAGCTCAACAACATTCATGATGCACTATGCCTTTGACATGATGAAATGATTCTTGATTGTTGCAATAATCTTCTACAAATCTTCTTTTGAATTCCTTAAGAATGCTCTTGATCACACTTTCTCATAAATTTTCTATAATGCTTGTAGAATTAAAAAATTGCTAGGTGAATCTAAGTGAAATAGCCTTATATTTATACATAACTTATCATTAAATCCTAAAATTCAATATCACAAGCTGACATCAAATCTAGGATTTGAAATCATTAAAATACCACCAAAAACATATTCCAAGGGGGGTCCTAGGTCTAAGTGAGGACCCTTGGCGAATGGGTCCTAGCTCACTTAGCTAGGACACACTTCAGGGATTGTGAAATGTTGTGTGAAAATAGGGTCCTAGGACCTAGTGAGGACCCATTTGCCACCTACCTAGTGAATGGGTCCTAGGTCACTAACCTAGGACACACACCTTCAAAAATTAAGTGTTTTGTAATATCATTTATGAATGTCAAGCTTTATCCCTCATAATTTACAAGATCAATTAGGCTTGGATTTGAATTAAACAGGCCAATTAACACTAACTTATAGAACAACAATATATATGACTAAAAAAATTACTAAAAACTACTTATAAATGACTGAACATGGTCACATGACCATTAGTAGTTTATTTCCAATCATTTATAACATGTAGATTGATGACTAAACCATTTTTAGTCATTTATTGGTTGTTTTGATTGATCAATTTGGTAGTATATTTAGTCATTGATTTAGTCATTGATTGTTGTAATCCGGTCACTATTTAGTCATTGATTGTTGTAATCCGGTCACTTATTTAGTTATTTTTATTCACTGATTTATATCCATTGGTAGTGTATTTAGTCATTAATTTTAATCATCATTTTGATCAATTTGGTAGTATATATTTAGTCATTTTTATTTTATAGGTCATATATTTAGTCATATTTATTCACTATTCATCGATTGCTATCAATTGGTAGTATTTTAGTCAATTTAATTATTAATTGATGTCAATTAGTAGTATATTTAGTCATTCCAATTGATTGATATTTGAGGATTTAAACATAAAACATAGAAATACACATCAATCATCAATTGCACACAATAAGATAGCCATTGAGAAGGAAAAATCATTGAAATTTATTAATAAAAGAAAGGTGTTTTAGTTATAGCTTAGAAATAGAGTATTACAATTTTTATTTTTTGTCACAAGACTAAAAATCTGAGTTACAATGCACATAAATGACAAGAAATAAACTTCTCCAAAAAACTTCTGCAATGATGGAAACACATGCAAGTTGAGCCCTTCAATGTGAGCACATGCCCCTTTCATCTCTTAAAACTTCTACAATGTGGGAAATCTTCTTGGATCAAGATGTAATGTGTAGAATCCAAGAAAGAGAGTGTTGATCGTGTCCCATATATGAAGCTCTCTCCTTCAATGCAGTCAACAATAACCCAACTAGAATCTTTCCTCTTTTATATGCAACGTGTCATCTGATATGAGCAATACGGTGTTATCTTTTCTGCCATGAATGAAGTTGTGCCTCAATACAACCAACAAAATTACTATTAGTCTCAATTCAAAAAGAATAAAAGTGCATTGTATATTGCAAGTTTACAAAAGTAAGTCCAAACACAACAGCAAGATAAATCAATTAAAAAAACATAGGAGACAGATCACATCCACAAACATGGGAGAGCTATGCAAAATTAGAGAAATTGTCTTGGAAAATGACTTGGCAGCAGGGTATTTCCAAATTCAATACTTTTACTTAATGTTGTGGAATAGAAGAAAAAGGAATCATTTATTTGCCACTATAGTGAAAAGTTAGCAATTGCATTTGGTTTGTTAAACATGGCCCCTGCTACAACTATTAGAGTTGTTAAGAACGTTTGAGTATGTTTTTATTTTCACACTACATCTAAATTCATCTCCAAGATTGTTGCAAGAGAAATTGTTCTAAGAGATGTGAACCATTTCCATGATTTTAAACAGGGACAATGTTCTTGTGGAGAATATTGGTGATGCTAAATGAAACAATCTAAAAAATAGGCTTGCACTATAATAATGTGCACTACATCAGATATCTAGTAATAACGAAGGGACATCCATCAAAGCATAACAATAGGTATTTTTTTGTCATATGTTGTAGTTACAAGTGCCTTGTTAGACATACATGAAAATGTGGATGCATAGACAAGGAAAGCGAACTATTTCAAAAAATGCCTCAAAGAAATGTGATATCATGGATACCTTCTCTCTGTAAGCACTTCAAGTCATGCCTACACAGTGATGCGGGGTTTTCCTGCATCATCACAGGCATGATTTGAAGTGCTTGCAGGAGAGCGGGTATCAATCAACATTCTTTGGGATCTTAGTCTGGAGACCGACCTTCATCAGTGTTTAGTTTTTTATTCACATTCTTACCTTGCATTAATTAGTTGGCATGTATATGCATCAAGGATCCAACATCTGAGGGATACCCAAAAGTTACCCCTAACTTGCACCTGGCCCCATCCCTATTTGTAGCCACACATGTTGGAGCGTCTTAGCTGTCCACAAGTATAAAATGCTACTGGAGCCATACAAAAGCAAGCACACTGATTGCCTCTTCAACAATTAAATAATTAAGATAGGTATAGAACTAGCTACTGAGGCACAAAATTGAGCTTGTACACAACAATAAAGGCTTCATACCAGCTAGGTATTTCCAATCAAATATTATTTTAAAGATGTGTAGTCACCATGAGGAAAATATATTCCATCAAATCAAATTCTAACATAATAATACCAAGATTAATATATTCACCCCCTCTCCCTCAAGCACTTCAAGTCATGCATGCAGTGATGTTGGAAAGCCCCACATCAACTTAAGCATGACTTGAAGTGCTTGCGGGAGAGCAGGTATCCATGATATCACATTTCTTTGAGGCATTTTTTGAAACAGTTTGCTTGCCTTGTCTATGCTTCCATATTTTCATGTATGTCTAGCAGGGTACTTGTAACTACCATATATGATAATTTTTTTTGCAAGAGTACATGCCTACACTGATCTATTGATAACTTCTTTCAACTATCTTTGTTGCTATGGCAGTACCCACTATCAAGCAAATACATGGAGACTTTAGTGGAACACATTGAGCAAGAGTGCGTACACTAATCTGTTGAAGACTTCATTCTTTCAGCTATCTTTGATGCTATGATGGTACCCGGTAACAAGTAAATACATGTAGACTTTGGGTGAAGCCACAATAGTGCTTTACAATTTGATGGAGGAAGGAAAACTGAGAAAAAATGATCCCATGGCAAAAAAATTGGTTTTAGGGGTTTGAATGAACCTACAAGTTTGACCAAACCCAAAAGGGGTTCGCCCTATCTAGGGTTCGAGCGAACCCATTAATTACTGGGCCCACATTTCCCACCCAAAAAAACAAAAAGGAATGTATATTGAGGGTGGTCTGTCAATTTCATTCTCATTCTCCCTAAAACACAAAAACCTAAATTTTGCTTCAAGCTCATGAGGATGAAAATGGAGGAGTCTCAAACCCAACTGGAATTAGTAGTCATCGGAATGAGCATCCAACTAATATAATTTTGTTTTGGTTTTATTATGTATTTATGTTTTAGTTTTATTAAATATAGAGCTACCAAATGAATTTTATCAGGTATATGTGGAAAATAGCAGACATCAAAAAAAAAATTAAAATATGAGTGCACCAAATATTGGAGTCCTTGATCCAACAAAAAAAATATATATATATATTTTTTGATACATATAGTAAAAGTTATGCGTTATACGGTCGCACTATGTCTGAATTGTAATTGGTTTGACTTCAAACTTGATTAAAGAAAAAATATTCAATAAAAAACTATCTAACCAAGTGGAAGCACTAGATATTGGAGTTACAAATCTAAATTCGAAATAATTATAATTTTATCCTTCAAGGGAAAAAAAAGTTATGCATTATACGGTATGTGTCACTTTAAAAATGTTGTTTAAAAACCATTTTTCGGTGGAGATGGAAAAGAATCATAACCGATTCCAAAAAAATTGAAAAAAATATTTTTAGAATCTACAGACAAAATGTGATGAGACTCTAGTTTGCATCATCTTCAAATTCCTCACGGTTTAGCTGCTATAGGTACCCGAATGTGAAGATTTAGTTAAAAATAATAATTTTAGTGTCCAGTTTGGCCAAAAATTTTAAACCACTATTATGGGATCACCCCTTTAGTAGGTTAGTTTAACAACACGTTTCTCACCTTAGTCCTAATACCTCTTCCCACACATTATAAGCCAAACACTAATATAATAAGATTCATATATCCTTTCAAGGAAGAGTAAGCTTCTTAATGGATCAAAAACTCTAGGACTCAGAGGATATATAAGAGAGCACATATTAACATCTAATCTTTAATCTTGATATAAAAAAATATATAATTGATTGTTTTGCATTGATTTCAAAAACAATCATTTTGATATTATATGGACTATGAAAAATTGGTATCAACTATGGGTGTATTCATAAACTTAATTTCATTTCACCAAATCCACTAAAAACTTCTCAAACTTAAGATACAAGATCATGGCATCCAACAAAAACTAATCCTTAATACACATTCATATTGGCATCCCTCTAAATTATTTTGATTTGCAAACATTAACACAAGCAAAGCTGAATTATATATTTAAAGCCAATTTTTTTTATGACATTTGTATACTATCTGAAGATTTTTATTTTCAATTTTCCTCTTAAGAAATGATTATATTACTTTCCCAATTTCATTGACTACTATATATTCAGTGAGTTTGTCTCCAGCTAGATATATAAGTGTTTCTACACCTAAAGAGAAAACAGGGTCTTTTCTAATGTAGTTAGATTCTTATCTTAAAAAATATTTATGAAACTGAGGGCTTAAGGGTTACTCATAGCTAAATTATTTGATTATGTTAGATAGCTAGTGGAAACTACTCCTGGGTTATGAAGTATATTGAAATCTAGAGAGTTAGAGTTGTTGCTTGATTAGTGGCAATGGACTCTTAAATACAAAGTTATCATATTGACAAGAGTAGGCTCATAGCTTAAACCCTTTTAGTCAAAGAGATTATACTCTCAAATGGAATCATCAATTGTTATGACAATTCTTCGATTGAGGTCATGCATTGATAAGACTATACTCTTATATGGGTATCACTTATTATGGGATATTTACTGAGCGAAGTTAGTTATTTAATCTATGATTATGATGAGGCTTATGTAGCTATACTCTAGATTATAAAGTTATACTTTAGACTAGTTTACATGTCTTTTGTAAAGAATAGCTTGTATATGTAAAGATAAGCTCATATGTTATACCTAGGATAGTAATATCCATTAAAGGAGTAACTAGTGCTTAGGCTTGTTGGTAGAAATACCCTAGAGTATATGGGAGTAATGATAGGGTAATTTTGGGGTAAGAGATTATACATGGGATGGATTACCTATGCATAAAATAAAGTGGCCTTAAATCAAAATGAGCTTAAGAGGTGTAAGTGAATGATGACCTTCACTCAAAGTAATGAGTGAGAACACTTTGGCCAAAGTAGTGTGATTTCCTTTGGCTCCACTATCAACTCACCATGTCCATGTAGTGCATGCTAGTTGCAGATTGTAGGGAATACAAGTTCTAGTCATGTAGGGCACAACACTAAGTTCAGTGTGGTTTTTCGTATGGGGTTACTCAACCAATCTCTTTGTCGAAGGGTAGGGCCATCTATCATTGATAGATGTGCGGGGGGCGCATATATGAGTATGTGGTTGGTGAAAAAGTGCTTGAGTGATGCTTCTCCTCCTTAACAGATGATAGAACCAAAGTTTTTGAAAGACGGATCCCTGACCATCTAAATCTTATGCTTTGAAGCTCAGAGGAGCTATATGTATGAATCTTGTAACCATTTTTATGGGATGATGTAATCATGAATGATATACTTGAGTTCATTCAATATGATATCTATGTTTTGAGAAGAATTATAAAATTACATTGGAATGCAATGACAATTTGGAATTAGTGTTATTTCAATTATGCATTTAATTTACATTATGTGAAGAAAAATTTGTATTGCTATGTTTTGGCATTATGGTTTATCACTTAAGGTGAAAACATTAGAAATTTTACTATGAAGAACATCGAGGTTGTTGTAGAGGTATAGATATAAAAGATTAAGTATGAAGAGACAAAGAGATAGAGAGGAAGAGAGATAAATAAAGAGAGATGAAAAGAGAAGAGGAGAGACATAGATAGATACAGTCACATAAAGAGATAGATAGAGAGATAAAGTGAAATAGGAGACAAAGATATATATAGAGGTTGAGAGATCAAGAGATAAAGAGGGAAAGGGGGGAGAGGGGGAAGATAAATAGGGATAACAAAAAATAGTAAGGGGTGAAAGATAGGGAGAGGGAAATAGATAGAAGAAATGAGAGGAATAGAGAGATTGAGAGATAATAAAATATATAAAGATAGAGAGGAAGATAAAGATATAAATAGATATCTCTTTCTCTTCCCATATCTCTCTATAATATCTCCCCATATGTACCTCTCCCTACCTCTCTCTATATATCTCCCTCTCTCTACCTCTCTCTATATAACTTCCTATCTCTATATTTATATCCCTCCATCTCTCCCTCTCTCTTTATATCCCCCTCTTTCTATCTCTATTTCTCTCTCTCTCTCCCCCTCTCTCTCTCCATTTCCATTTCCATTTCCATCTCCATCTCTATCTTCCTCTCCATCTCTCTCCCTATCTCTATCTCCTTACCTCTCCTTACATCTCTCTCTCTTTCCCCTTTACTTTTCCCACTATATATATCTCTCTATCTCTTCCTCTTTCTATCCATATTTCTCCCTCTCTCCCTCTCTCCCTATCACTCTCTCTTTCTATATCTCCAACTTCTATCCTCTCTATTTCCTCCCTCCCTCCATCTCTAT
>VDFB02245049.1:0-11543 GCA_007258455.2 Sequoia sempervirens | reverse complement strand
TGTATACTTCCAATCAATGTTACTACCGTCTACTCGATGTATTTAGTGTACACAACTATATTGATTATTTTATTTTTCCCATTTTTAAAACATATATTACTCCAAACTTTTATGATGTTATCCACATTAATGTTCCACCTTTTATGTAAACTTTCAATGGCATATAATCTTGTGCTTTCGTAAGATTCCAAATGATTTTCTTTCAAGCAATGTTATTACGTGCGGCTTGATGTAATTAGTTTAAATTATATTACTTAATGTTGTACCTTTTATGTAAACATACAGAAAATACAATACGAATTTTGAAAATTCAAGTTTGCAAGTTAAGCGAGCCCGTCGTAACTAGCAACAACGGGACTGTTACCATGCACGAAAAGAGATCGTCAATAGAAGAAGACGTGAAATCGCACAAAACTCCAGTGCTAGCGCCTCCACATATATACTCCCCTCCTCCATTTACCTTGCCCAACTCCACACCTCCAATCTTTCCTCAAACCTTTTTTGCAGCAAGAAATTCTTTCCGTTCTACGTTAGACAGACTTGCACAAATGTCAACTTGTCTAGTCTGCATGGAACAATTTATCCAGGTATAAAAATAAAAAAATTAAATGGACTTTCTACTTGTTACAGATGTGCAGCTGAAAAAAATGGCCATCGCTTCTCATCATGGAATAACATGGACCCTGGTGAGCAACCTCTATGTTTAAAAAAAATCAGTCAAGTTGAAGAAATGCTAATAGCTAGGGTTAGCCCTATCCTTCAAGTAACCTATGCAAAGGGAGGCCAGCTAAAATATACTGGCCACACTATTTCCTTTCCTCAAGATATTTCTACAATTGCTACACACTTGCCGAGACGTATAGATGAATTAGACATCCTATTAGTTAATAGGAAAAACATTGACCAACAAGATTCTAGCTTTTTTGTGAGTAGAGGGTGTGTTTACGATGCACTACATTATAAAACCACGCATGACCCATACTACCAAAATGTGCTCTTAGATGAGGTTGCATTAGCATGCCTACTAATTGCTTCCACTAACATTACCGACCTCTTGCCTTTAACAACCACAATTACTAGCCCAACAACTAAAACCTATGTGCATATAGATGCTACAACCTTCGACCCTTTTGAAGAAAACATTGACCACTTGACTTCCTTTGTAGCTAATCTTTCACCAACACATACAAAAGTTGAAGAATTGTGTTCTATACTGCAACTAGGTCAAGGCCGACCAACCTTATCTATGGATTGGCCACCCATTTCACCATCTCCCATCAATGAGTACACCACTGAAGGATTGTTTGTTATGGCTTTCCCCACTTTGTTTCCAAAAGGAATTGCTGATTTCAAACAACAACACATGCAAGAAGTTAAATTACATGAATATGCTCTCCACTTGCTCAGGTACTTTGATAATAGGTTTGGCCAACACCCTCGCTTCAGGTACTTCATACTCAATATTATTATGCATCATCGCAACCAAGCCACAACATCTGTATTTGTCCATAAGCACATTGATACATGCTTGCCAGCTACTATTTCTGATCTTTGTTAGTGATTAAAGGACCTTCCAGATGAAAAAATTGTTGAACAACTCATGCGCTTCAGATCATCAATTCGTGGAACACATCCTTTTTGGAACCGTTGTAGAGTAGACCTCTCTGATATGGTTATCCAAGTTGGTTGCCCATCGCTATTCTTCACACTCAGTGTGGCTGATACAAAATGGCCAGACCTACACAAGATCTTGCCATCAACTGCACTTTCAAATATGCAAGCTGCTTATAAATGGAGGGTACAAAACATTGTTCAAAATCCACACCTTGCTACCCAATATATGCACCATAGGTTCACTGCATTTCGTCAAGAGGTTTTGGAAAAACTACTTGGTGCAACTGACTACTGGTACAGGTATTTTCTTTCCACCCTCATTCATTTCCAATGGATACCATTAAAATACTTTCTAAACAAAGAATCTACTAGGTATGAATGGCAACACAAAGGCTCTGCACATATTCATGGTTTCCTTTGGTTAGTAGAAGCACTTGATATTGGGAAACTACAATGGAATAACCTTCAATCGGTAGAAAATTCCATTCAATACATTGAAAGGCATGTCTCCGCATGGAACCCCCGAGCACTGATTTCAAGGAACCAGGGAATTCATCGATCTCTTAGCGATGATCTATGTTTAATGGACAATACAATGATTTTACAATCCGACCCTCTCATTGACTACACTGAACTAGTCAATTGTGTTCAACGTCATACTAAGTGTACCTTGCAAACATGCCTTAGGAAAAAAGGCCAAATGCTACAGTGCCGATACAAAGATCCTTGGGCCATTCAAGAACTTTCAACCTTCAAATTGATGAAGCTGGCCAACCAAAATTCACCTCTGCTCACAATGATGACCGCTTAAACCTACACAACCCTTCCATCCTCTCCATTTGGAGAGCTAACATTGATTGCCAGCCTATTATCTCTATCCATGCAGTCCTCAAGTATATTGCAAAATATGCAACAAAAGCTGAAAACAAGTCAGAAACATACCATGCAATGCTATCTCGTATTTCAACCAATATAGACTCTGACAAGCTCGCCCCAACAACTTTCAAAAAAATGCTTGTTGATACACTGGTCGATCGTGATATTGGAGCCCAAGAAACTTGTCACCTCCTACTTAAACTTCCACTCATCCTATCAAGACGAACCTTTGTCTCTTTAAATGTGAACCAAAAAAACTTCAAGCGGCTGTGCCTCTCATCCAAATCGACCACTACCTCCCCAAATACCATTGATGCTTACATGGCTCATCCAATACATTTAGAGGCTATGTCACTTCTTGAGGTCACCCAAAAGTGGACGTACAAGGCTTCTCAAAAGCACTTCCAATGGAAAGGGCGGTCCACTAAAGCCATTGTTCGTGTCTCCCCATGCTTCACCTCCATCCCTGCAAGAGATAGCAACCACTTCGAAGCATTTTGTTGGAGTGAGCTACTATTGTACAAACCCTTTCACAACATTCACAATGAATTCACTTTGTCAGCCACTCCTATTATAGAACAGTGGGAGAATTTTGCATCCAGTTATCATCCTTGGCATGTGCTTCGCACACCATTAGAGCCTTATGAAGAAACTGATTCTACATCCTCTTCCAGTGAAGAAGGAACAATGCAGGATAACAATCCATATGAATGGCAAGTACTATCAAGCCTATACCCAAGCCTTCCTTTCCACTTTGATGAATTAGATATGCTTGGTCGTCATGACATTGACTTGCACCATGATTGGGGTTCTTGTCAACTGAATCCGCATCAAAAAGACTACGCTACTACCTACATACAATCCAATCAACCAACATTTGAAGTCCCTCATCTTTCCAGTCCCCCTACCCATTATGGCCTCTCTGTCAAACAACAAAAAGCATTTGATATAGTTTTCATGCATCTAAATGCAAGTACTTTCCAAACTCCTTTTAAAATGATTGTTCAAGGAACTGTTGGAACAGGTAAATCACACCTAATAAAAGCCATCCAATCTGCTATGCAAAATTCATCCCAAAATGGCCCATCACCATTACTACTTCTTGCACCTATAGGTGTAGCAACATTTAAAATCCAAGCATCAACTATCCACTCAGCCTTACGTGTCCCTATCAAAGATATTGCCCCCCTACAAGTCCAAACACTAGCAAGCTTCCAAGAAAGAATGCACTACATTGGATACATATTAATAGATGAGATGAGCTTCATTGGTCCTAAGTTACTTCAAAGCATTGACATTAGGTTATGTGAAACATTCCTCAGCCACAACCAATTCCTGTTCGGAGGCCGATCTATCATGCTCTTTGGTGACCTTGGCCAACTTCCACCAGTCAAGGACATTCTTATGTATGCCTCAACCTCATATGGGGGTTCTCTATGGCGCAACTTCACCACAGTTGTAACACTAACAAAAATATTTCATCAGATTGGCGAGGAACCAGCACAAGTTACCTTTCATACTATCCTCTCCAATTTGCGAAATACAGAGCCTCTAGTGGAAGATTGGAAAGTTCTTATGTCATGCTCAAGATCTTCAATGGCCTCTACAGAGCAAGCAAAGTTCCTATCCTCAACACACCTTTTCTCAACAAATGAAATGGTCTCACTTCATAACCATCAAATGTTATTATCTTTGGCAACACCTATTGCCTTGTCAACTGCAGAGCAACTATGGGGGTCACCATGCTCTAATCCTGATGAAGAACAACTACAATCAAAGGTCCTTTTGTGTGTCCAACAAGAAGTAATGTTATGTTCAAATTTATGGGTCGAAACAGGCCTTGTCAATGGTGCACTTGGGCAAGTCCAAGCTATAGTATACAAGGATGATGAAAAATTGCCTTCACTTCCATTGTTTGTTGTAGTTCACTTCAAAAATTACATAGGTCCTGCTTGGGATATTAATAATCCAAAATATGTCCCTATACCCCTTGTGAGTCGTGGCCTTCATTGTCAAATCCCCCTAAAAATGGCATGGGCTTTAACAATCCATAAATCACAAGGGCTTACACTAGATAAGGCAACTATCGACATCGGAAACGTAGATCGGCAAGGTCTTACATTCACAACTATTTCTAGAGTTCGTGCATTGTCAGACTTGCACATCAAACCAGCCTTCACATTCCAAAGATATGCACGAATGACACAGAGTCCATATGTAGCGCGCCGGAAGCAAGAGGAGCAATGCTTATTGTCATTGTTTGAAATAAACTCTTGAAAAAACACTCATTCTGCACATATCTACAAGGTTAGTTTCTCCAAATATCTCTACTATAATCCTCTACTTGTAGAATGCTTTTTTACATATTCCTTTTTATGCAACTCCTACACTACTTACTATTATGTCTCTACCATTTTTAAAAACAAGTTGGTCTGTTTTAGTACAGATTCTATTGATTATATTTATTTCTCAGATGGAGTCAATTTATGGCAATTTACCTAAAACATTGTTTTGTTTCTAGCTTTTGTCTTCAGCAATGCAATGAAAAAAACCATACAGCTTACACAAATTAAATGGCACTGCCATTAATTCAACTATATAACACTATCACAATGTAGCAACAATGACACAAAGCTATGATGGTATAACTATAGGCTAATTGAGTCCATTAACAATCATTTTCCAAAATTACTCTAAACTTTCAGTACTCCTATTAACTCAGTTCAACATTAAATTAAAGTTATCACTGTGTAGTGCAATGACACAAAGCTGTGATAGTATAGGCTAATCACTTCCATTGTGATGAAGCAGTTTGGACAGTATCAGAGCTGCTGCAATTACAAGTAAGTGTGACAGGTATGGTGGCAACATCAATTTAAACTTCATTGACACTACAAAGAGGTATTTCCAAAGCTATCATGACAAGCATTGTAGGTCTCTCTGATTTTGTTTTCAAACAAAGTCATAGTTAAAACCTATTTTTGAAATTTCAGGCGAACTTATTATATAGAACAAAAAGGGAAATAATTAGCATGATAGGATGTGTGCCCTGTAGTCTAGGCATAGTTAAGTGCTTCAAGTGGGAAATTACATTTGCAAATTTTCATTTGGCGTATTTTGACAATACCAAATCGATGTAATCGTAATTCAAAGGATGCTTTTATTTCGGGAACAAAATAATTCCATTGTCATAGCTTCAGGCATTTCACATCCAATTGTATTTGTAAACCCAAGATCTGTCTTCTTGGCATGTTCATGTCCATTGTAAACCCAACAATGTTAACAGTAGTGGACACATCTGACATTCAGTTCACATGCTGTGCCTATTATATTTTTATATATTTTATACAATATTCCATCCCTTTAATGCTATTGTGAATTAGACATTCATCAAAGAAAGTAAAAGTTGTTGATCAAAGGAGTAGAATATGGAGTGTGAATACATGTACTAGTCTACAAAGAATTAGTGATCCGAGACTCACAGAGAAGCCATGTAAAATGTGTGATCTATGTTCCTCAGAAATTTCATTTTGAGGATTATTGTCATGACTAAAGGATTTAGAGAGGCAAATAAATCTTAAAAAATTCTAACCTTGAAGCAGTTTTTCTTCTTCTGTGGTAATTTGTAATTTGTTTCTTCAATCTTGTCCGTTGCTGGGTTTCAGATAAGCTATTCTGGACTAAAGAATTTTTTAAATAAAAGCCTCTACCAGTGAAAGAACCATATATATGTTGTGTAATTGTCTATGATAGTGATTTGATTCATATTACAGAAGTGCAAGTGACTGTTTGGATGAACTTTGTTCATATAAAGATATTTGCATTGCTTTTTATCGCACGGTGATAGTTATGTCATGGTCTTATTAAACTGATCAAATTAAGTGGCTTTTGAATTTTCTCATCCCCTGCTGCAATAGCATACTATCTGCAATTTTAGCCAAATAAAGTAGGTCTTGAATAAGGCTCTACAGTTGGCTTTCCCTTGATATTTAGCCATCATTTAAGAACATGCAGATCACCATTATTTCAATTCCAATAGGTTTGTTGTAATGTCTTTCTCTACTTGCTTGCTATCAGCCCCTAAGAAGCGGCTTGAGAATACACTTGCTCCTTCTCACTAGGGTGATTCTTGGCAGTTTAAATTTTTTCACTGCTGCTTTTCTGGAGAATACTTTCTTCCTATTCAGGTTTGTTTTCTAAAAGAATGTAGACACCTACTTTGTGCATGATGAAGCTAATAAGTAACTTGAAGTGACCCCTATATTTAAAACTTTTGTTTCACATTTAATATTTTCTAATATCAATTATGGTTTGTTGTTTGGTTTCTATAATCCATGCAGTGCGATACTAAGATTATAGTTCAATCATTTTACATCTAGAAATAATAATCCGAGTTTTCAGTATAATTTTCTTTGTAAAATGACAATAAGATTTATTTGATTCATGAAGGTTGTACACTTAACTAACCAAAATGTATTGTCTTGTTTCTTACATTTCATTAAGGTAGATATTCTTCCTGAATCAGAGGCCCATATGTAAACTAAATATGCAACTGAACACTTCAAGTACTCCTATTAACTCCGTTCAACATCAAATTAAAGTTAACACTGTGTAGTGCAATGACACAAAGCTGCGATAGTATAGGCTAATCACTTCCATTGTGATGAGGCAGTTTGGAAATTTAAATCATAAAAACACAAGCCTTAGTTAAACAAGCAATTTTGCCAGAGAATTGAACGAGTTATCATGCCTGCAATCACATTTTTGCTTCAAGCTTTTTAATTGTTTGTGCTCTTAATATTGTGACTTCAAGTTATTTGATGTTTTTTAAAGGTAATGAAAATACAAAACATTAGGAGACATCAGAAGATGTCTCCTCAAGTCTATGTACCTGTTTCATCTCCCAGTAATGCAATGATGTATTATGTCTGAATTTAAAACTAATGATCAACAATTGCATTGCCATATTGGGCTATGTACATAGAGTATGTAATTATGGAGACTATGTTTAATAATAGATCATAATGGTATGACAATTCTATCTGCAATGAAATCTGATTATGTATCCTTTAATCTAATACACATCTTCCATGATTTTTAATCAGGCTGTTGGAATGTCTTGTTCCTGCTCCTCTTATTTACTGACTTGTGTTGTCTCCCTCTTATGTTCACTTCATTTTCTGTTACTGTTTACATGTTTGCAATCATCACAAACTACTTGTTTTTTAGCTACTTATACCTCATCGTTTGGTAGGCAAAAATTGATTATCTCAAGATCCATTCAAAACTGTGGTAAAACTGTAGTAGCCTAGAACTTTGGATATCTATATTTGAATTCATGTGTTCTCTCTTGGAAGTTTTAAAAATTTTCTATATGAACATTCCTTTACTGTTGTACTTCCACTTATATGTACATTTCATCCATGCATGTCAGGTCATAGCTTCAGATGATACTATAAAACTGGATAAGGCAGACTCTATTTAGACAACCGTTCAACATCTCTCCGCAACTGTATCCAATAGTTGCATCGACATAATTAACAAACTCAAACTTGCAAGTCAAACAAGTCCTATTCAAGATTTGGATGTGGAGATGATTCAGGAAGCAGTGTCAACTTACCAAGCTAGATGCATACAACTTGAAGGATTGTGCAATTTCCTAAGGGAGCTTAAATATGACGAATACTATAATACTAGAGCAGCACCTACAATAATTGCTGCTTTCGAACTTTACCTTCAAAGCATGTAGTGCCTATTAAATCTTGCAATGACATTTTATTCTGAGAAACTGGAATGTTATTTAGATTTGTTCAGTTAGTATGAGTAAGATTGTATGGGACACAATTGTTCATTTAATTGCTTATGGTATTGATGCCATTAAATACCTGTATGATATGTTATTGGATGATGGATATGACAATCTGAAAAACAAAGATGCTTTTATTGTTGATTATGTATTGAGAATGTATCTACTGTCTCGATAATATCAATAATGTATTCTCTTTTGTAGCAAGAGGCATATGGTTGGTTATTTACAAGAACTCCTTAATTTTTTAATTCTATTGTATGTTTAGACATTGTCATTTTACTATACTGTGTAGATTAATAACCCTTATGGTTAAGGTGTAACTAAAATGACAAGTATTATACTTTTTTACAAAACTGGTATTTTAGCATGCCAATTATTGAACACTGTCATTCACAAATAAACATGTATTATACTGATTTAAGATACAACAACTTTCTAGAAAACTGGTATTTTTTCTATTCATTTTCAAAATACTTTTTCTACAGTCTTATAAAGTTTGGAGTAGATGTTACAATCCTTTTTTACCATGGATATTGAAGAATGTCAGTCACAGTTGTTCATTTAATTACTTATGGTATTTATGCCATAAAATACTTGAATGATCTGTTATTAGATTAATGCAAATGGTATTAATGATGACAATAGTTGAGTTATACAGCTTTGGGATCATATAAAGTTTGATGATTCAATGGATGTGTTGTAATACAAAAGGTATCTTCAGAGAAAATTTTAGATGACCAATGATCTGTCTTTCTGTTTCACTTTGTTCAACCAATGTGAATGTGGAAATACCAAAACCAACACTGCATCTGAAAGTTTCTTTTTTATATTTTTTTGGTTGTCCTGCTTAGACTTTACATCAAGAGTCTAGTCTCTATAGTGTTGTTTACATTCTTCAATATAATAAACAGGAAGATAAACAAGAAGCAAACCCCTTAAATGAGTTCTTAATGGCTAAATGTAAGTCTCAGCCTCAAGGAAAAATAGATTTCAAAGACAAACTCCAATAGCAAATACTATAGCTCCATAAACCATTGCACACCTTTTATTTCCAAAAACTACTTGTGCACATGTATTATTCACTCTACTACCTGATAATAGTTTTCATATCAAAACCTAGATGTGAAAAACTCCTAAGAGGACCTTACTCAGTTTGCACATGTATTATTCACTTTACTACCTAATAATAGTCTTCATATCAAATCCTAGATGTGAAAAACTCTTAAGAGGACCTTACTCAGTTTGCGTTGCACAAATCTTATTTTATTTAAGTATCATTATTGCTCTGTGGATCTTAGAGAGTCATAAAGACATCTTCTTACAGAAGCTCCATGATTTAATTATTATTCAAACCTTTTATTTACCCTCCTTTTTAAACTGGACTAATATCTACTATTTTTACACGTGAATGATGTATTAGAAAGACAGGTAATCTATTTTCTTTTCAGAATACCATTGGTGCCAAACAATGTTGTCTAAATTCACTTACTTTATCTTCAATGGTGTAATCATGAATGCACAAGCTAAAACAAAATCAATTTTTAAATGACCAACCAATTTGATATCCTTTTCTCCCTAATTAATCTTCCACACCTCTTCAGCGTACCAAATTGCACACCAAGGTGCAATTGCTAGTTTAAAAAAATATTTTACTACTCTTAATTTATATTATCTAATTAATCATTGCACTTTATAAAAAAAATAGCAAAAAATTAGATATTGCTTCTAATTTTCCATTAATATTTAAAACCAAAACCATATTATATTTTAGAAAAATATATTTAAATACACTAAATTTAGCTTATCAAAATAATCATTGCATTTTATACAAAGAAAGAAAATAAATAATTAAATATTGTTTCTAAGTTGAACCACTAATATTTAGTTTATAAATTATATTATAAACATACAAAAAAAATTAATGGTTTGAATGTATACTCAATTTTATTTAGTTTCAAACATTAAATATAATATATTTACCATTATTAATAAGCACTTATATTCTCTATTGTCGTAAGAAAAAAAAAACATTTATTTAAAATTGTTTTTCTTCATAATTCAAAACATTTCACAATGTTAAATACTAAGCTCTATCCATACAAATTCTAAATTAACAAACAAACAATGGCATACCCATTGCACACCAAAGTTTGATTGTTACAAATATAATAATTTATTTTATTTTTTAATAAAATATTTATAATAATTATACAAATAATTCACCACTAGCAATTCACGGTCCTTCACGGTCAATAATTCACCACAGGAAAACTCATGGAAAATTAATTGCCAAAAATTCATGCAATTAATTTTTCGCAAGGTGAATTGTCATGGTGGTGAATTTTCTCTTGGTGAATTGTTGGGAGTGGTATGCCATGATTACTAGTGTTAAGTACTTCTTGTTATTTTCATAAATTTTATAAATTTTAATTGTTTCATAGATTTAATCTAACAACAAATAGAAGAAACATCTCATAAAATAAAAGAAATGTTGAAATAAAGAACAATGGCTTTTAAATTAAAAGTTATATAGAAAATAAAATATGTGTATTATAAAATAATAGATCACAAAATAAAGGAATTTTTGAAATAAAAATGAAAATTTGTATATTTATAAAGTAAATAAAATAGTTATATTTTTCATTTATTTGTTTATCTATTTGTATACTTGTAATACTAAAATAAATATTAACATTTAATATTTATATAAGAAAAAAATAAAATCATTTAACATAGAGATGTCTATAAGCTCTCTCGACCAGCTCACTCAGTCTCAATTGTCATTTTAGAGAGTCCAGATTGTGAGTTCCATTCTAATTTATCCCTGGTGTGTGGTGAGGAGTCTACTACACATTGTCGAGAGATTATAGGATAGTTCGCCATGTCAATATTAAATATGAGATAATGATTAAATGTATTCTTATATTTAGAATAAAAATTCATTACTCTTATAGTACATACATATCGGCCTCATGATCCATCTACAAAGAAAAACCTCACAGTATGCGAGATAAGCCTGACCCACTAGAAGCGCACTGTGAAATGAATGATGCAGGTGTCACTTCCAACAACTCATATGGCACATTGAACATGACTATGCAAAGATCTTTTTCTTCTTCTTATAAGCAGACCATCCCTAATTAAAATAACGCACCCAGATTGATCGATATTTAATTCGTCTGTGTTCTCTAAGTCCATGATTCTTAGTCCACTAGGAATTATGAGAGAACAAAATTCAAATAGA
>VDFB02245048.1:0-14332 GCA_007258455.2 Sequoia sempervirens | reverse complement strand
GGACATATTTTGATTTTTTTGTGTTTTTGCATGAATAAAGGAAGAATACGATTTCTTGAAAGAAATGATATAAAATCTTAAACAAATACAATGCTTCCAGATCTAGCATAAATAAGCTGAGAAATTGATAACTATTGTTTGTATTATTTTTCCATTGCCATTACAATAAAGAATCTCGGATATGCAGGCTAGATAAGATAAAATATTAATCAAAAAAACCAAAATACACACAAAACAATAAAAAACAGTCAGATTCAGAAGTCAGCGGAAACAGGGGTTTCTACAGTGGTATCAGAGCTAAATCCTGCCATCCTGAGGGTTTAGCATTCTTATGCAGCCACAAGAGGTTGGGCCTTACAGATATTACACTCGCAGGAGAGCTTTGATTGACAGGCAACAGGGTTGAACAGGCAGCCGGGTCCCATGGCTGACAGAACAGAGGTTCCGCAAAACCCTAGAGATAATGATGATGCAGAGGTTCTACACACTCTTAGAGATTTACGAGCAGGTCAACGGCAGCCCAACGATGTACTACAACAATTGACAGTGGCAATCCAGAGGTTAGGTATGCCGAGGAGACCGTCACCACATCGTGACGAGAACAGGAGTGATGCAGGATCACGGAGAGCACCTAGGACTGTTTCACGGACGGCAGACAGGCCAACTAGGCCTACATTTGTGAGACAGGAGCCTGATGAGGCTGTTGTAGGTGAGGAGCATGAGGATTTGTTCGCTGATACACTTATGGCAGCGAACGATGAGTGGGAGTTAGTACCACCTGAGGTCAGAGAAAGGATTACCTTTGACAGAACACCACAAAACAAAGAAGAAGAAGTGATTAGCATGTTTAAGGAGTATAGCACTCTTCCTCAAAAAATTAAGAAGGAACTTCCTTTCATGAGTTACATGGATTTGCACCCGAGTCTTTGCCATAAGACAGAATTTGCAAGGAAGAAATATCACACTATAGCTCATGAATTGTTTACACATGAAATGGATAGAGAATCTACACATAAAGATGATACAACTCTTCATCAGAATGATTTAGTATCTTCAAATTCCTATGAAGTATGCAAAAAATTATATGATGAATTTGATAGACATGCTGATTTGATTCAAAGAGACACTAGAACAGCTTTGGGTAATGATTTATCTACATCATCCTTGCAAGAGGTGACTCAAGAAGTTTCTACTATGGAGGCTACTTCTGATTTTCATAGCAGCAATGATGAAACTTTGCATGAGCATGAGACAATAGTGTTTTCACATGTGCAAAATGATCTTATTGAATTGTCGCATGAAAATACTCAGGAATTGGGTACTAATGATGCATTGTATGTGGAGGATTCATGTCATGGTGAGTCTGATTTTCCAGATCAGACCTTTGAAAACAAGCTAGAAGATTCATATGTTGATATGGAATCCCAGGATCGTGCTTTGGATGGGCATGCAATTACATTGGGAGTAGAAGTGTGTGAAGATACTGTCATACCAGCAACTTCTACCTTGCCAGTTGAGCCATCCTTTGAGGGACAAAGCAGCAGTACCTTAGATGTTGAGGTGTGCATGGATGAAAGCACACATGATGCTGCTTATCATGTAGTGAGTGATGACGAATCAACCTCATATCATAGTGCATATTGTGAACCGGAAAACTTGTATGGGGCTCATAAGCTACAAAATCCTCATCATTTGGTTGGGCAACTAAAAGTGAATGACAATATGATTGCCACAACCATTGAGCATTTTGATGTTGCTCGTCAGATGTTGGCTACCTATGGTTGGAGTACTCCTTTGACAAATGAGCACGGTGATAGTGGTTTTTCCCTTGCAGAGATACATGCACTTCGAGAAGCAATTGGAATGATGAAACAAAACTACCTAAAACTACTTGCGGACAGGGATTTTCTTCTCGAGTGGGATTGCATTTTTTATGATACATTGAAGGGAAAGGAGGAGCAGGTCGATGAGCTCACTCATGAGCTTGAGGTGACTATGGACTCATTGCAGAGCACCCAGTTGGCCCTTCAGGAGTCTGAGTCACGGTTGGACAAGCTTACCGTGGAGTTAAGTTTGGCACAATCTCGACTAGTTGCAGATACAATACAGTTACATACAGTGACAGTCAGTGAGGATCATATATCTACGGGTTGTAGTGAGGATGTGGTTACATCCATCACAGTTACAGGAGCAGTTGATACAGATGGGACGAGTGCATTGGTTAAAAGTTGCAGGGAACCACATGTTACACCTGGTTCTCTTGAGGTTACTCCCATGACAGGTGTTGCAGGGGCGATTATTGTTAGCTCTTGCAACATAATAGTTGATTCATCGAAGAGTTGTGTGACAACTCTTGACACTACTCCATCTTCTTCACAGGAGGTAGGCAGAATACCATTCAGGTGGGAGATCGGTTCTCATGATGATTTGTTTCCCTTTTCTGGAAGCAAATCAGTTATGTCATCCCATGCAGTTGATCACGATCGGTCGTTTGTTGAACCAATTCAGGAGTATGATTTAATCTACTGTTCCAGGGGCTCAGCGGTGGATGATTCAAATCATAATAGAATGATTGTGCAATTTGTGAATAATCCGTTATTTGAGTTGGATGGTGGTTCGACCTATGATAATCCACTCTTCAAGTTGGAAGCCAATAACACTCCTAAAACCAGTTCAGGATTGAGCGATAATCGCAGTGTTTGGAATTTTCCTAGTGCATCGAAATTCCAAACAGAGATCACAAAGGAGTTTTGCAGTGTGTACTTAGTGAGGAGTGCCTATAGTTTTACTTTTGATCCACTAGTACATGATCTGTATTTGATGCACAATCCTTATGCACAGGATTTTTCTTTGGGTGCAGTTGAGGGGAGTAACCCAATACTGTGTGCAGAGTTACCATCTTCCGAAGATGAGATTAGCGGCTGCAAGTACCCGACTCAGTTATTTACAGGTGATTACTTGCAGGGGCAGCAATTAGTTATCCATCATGATGAGATGTACCCGACAAGGGTTGCTACTTTAGTGTCACAGTGGTTTCATACGGATACATGGTTACAGGGTGATTACGATGCCAGTGGACATGATGGTTTGGTTAGTCAACACATCCATGGGAATCTAGCAGAGGATGGAGATAGTTGTTGTGATACAAATACTTTCCAATGTTCATATTCCCACAGTATGGTTGGAGGTGTGTACAGATTATGTTGGGATCCAGGTGGTGACAGGATTGGTACTGTGTTTTGGATGGGTCCTAGTGGATTGCTTCACCACTTCTGGCATGGTGAAGTTGAGGTCAGAGTAGCGCAGAGGAAGTCGAAGGGGCTTAGGCATGGCAGACTTCCATTAGGTTTGGATTCAGGCATGGCCTGGCAACTATGTTTATCTTTGGTGCTCTGAGGTTGAAGTTTAAGGATGTGGGACATTTCCTGCCGGTTTTTTCTTTTTGGGCCTTTCGGATAGAGTTTCTTTGGAGTGGGAACTGTAGGGACAAACGAATTTCAAGAAATGATTTGTAATGTCCCCATTTTGCGGTATCGGAGTTAAGTGAAATTAGCCTATTATCTCGACCCTCGTGGTGATGCATAGGATGGATAGAGACGATGGAGCTTGGCTTGGCTCCGATTAGGTCGAATTTTCGGTGGCTTTTCGTTCGGGCTCATTAGGATGTCTTTTGCTGACTTACTGTACCTTAATATTAGTCATTATTGGAGCACTTGCTAATTTTAGCGGTAGGTTTGATCATGTCGCGAAGTCGTACTTATTCCACCCGACTTGAATGATTCGTGAATCGAACATATTTTGAGGAGATATTAATATTTTAATTAATTAAATATTAATTATACGGAATATATTATAAAGTTATAATATTATTAAATATTTGTAACAAGTGATTTTTAAAGAGACAGCGATATATTTTATAATTAAAAGTGTGTCGAGACTATTGAAAAATTAAAAGTTAAAATTCAACTTTTATTTAAATGATGCCTTTTGAGGAAAAAGTCGACCCTCTTGAGGATATAAGGGTTTTCATTGAAAACAGAGCTCATTATGTTGATTATTGAATTTTTGAGCAAGTCTTCTTCCGGAGAACGAAGCCTAGGGTTTCTGTTGTCTACAGACATTGGAGAACGAGCCATCTTCAGTGTTGCGATTCAGAGGCTGTGAAATACCAGCTGATCTATTGCTTTCAGAGGGATTTCTTCATTCAGAAGTGATCACAGAACATTCACAGTTGATTCATCTTCAGGGTTTTGGGCCAGAAATACATTCAGAAGTGTTCTATCTCCTTAGGCGCCCATTTCACATAATCCAGACAAAGCATATTGAGCTGTACTTTTTATTCATTGCTGCTGTCTCAGCCGTACCTTCCTACAGCAGATCCGTACCAGCATTAAAAGGGCCGTACTTTTGTTCTTGAGAAAAGCGCTTCATCATTTGGTCTCCAGTCTTCACCAACAGGGGCGCACTTGCATCTGGATTTGATCTGGATCATCAGGCACAGGGGAAAGAAGGATTCTACTTCAGCCGTACCATTCTTGACTGTTCACAGGAGGCTGCAAATCAGGTTTTAATCTGATTATTTATTTATCTTGCCTGCATGTCAGATATCTATCATTGTAATAGCCTTGAAAATTAATACAATGATTAGCAGTGGTTCCGGAGTCCATTATTGTTAGATCTGGACTATTTGTATTAGTTAAAGATTATTTAATAATTTTATATCCATTTCTTTCCAAAATCGCATTCTCTCTTATTCATGCAAAACATCAAAAAAACCAAAATACACACAAAACAATAAAAAACAGTCAGATTCAGAAGTCAGCGGAAATAGGGGTTTCTACACTGTACTCCCACTTTCATTGCTTTTCTCTAAGTTTCTATTTCTTTCCATTAGCTATTTAAAAATAAACATGAAAATGCACATTGACAACCTCACTAATCAAAGCAATATTTATCTGATATGGTTGTGTTGATCTAATTAAAAATATGCATGTAAGTCTTAACATGTATGCATTGATTGTGCTGATTTCACATTGCTAATGATAGTGAGACAAGGGTGACTTATAAGGCATTACATGCTCCACATTATTAAGAATTGTCAGGCAAGCGTGACTGACATACTTGCTCCAAAAGCTTTACCAATGTGGAAAGAGGGCTGAAGTGGTGGATTATATGCATTATTCCTCCCCTACTTACAAGTGGGTCCAATAAAAGCCTTCACTTAACATTACACTCATCGATTAAATATCAGTCTTGAAATATTGATCTATGGTTTTAATGTTGAATGACAATCAAATTTAAGGCACTTATGAATGAATCAATGTAGCAATGGGCCTTTTCTAGGTAAGAAAAAATGAATTAGCTGCCTCATAACTTAGGCTGAAAAAGTAATCAAACTATTCTTCACATGAAGGCTTTCTTTACTGTTTTTAGAGACTGAGGTTGTTCATGAAATTGTTTGAATATTCTATATGTTATTGGAAATCTAGAAAAAAAACTATTATCTTGTAAAAAGGTATCCTTATCAATTTATTCAAGCAGAAGAAAGTTTTTATATCCACTGGATATATATTTTTTTCTTGTAAATGTTCTTAATTTTGGCTTTTGTTGGTGCCATGAGTTCACTGAAATTGTTTGCAGATACAAATAAAGTAGCCGAAGAGACAGATTATGCTTCACAGATTGATGAAATAAATGCATACACATTCTCTTATCCTTTGAGATTGCCCAAGCGACAATACATGTTGAAATGGTATGATTATTGCTGTTTAATTTCCATTTATAAGGTATCTTATCATATTGGTATGCAACAGAAATGCTGATGTTGTTTTGTAATTCTCATATATTTATCTCTAGAAACTGTACCTGTCTTTTCTGCCAATTCTGCTGTACTGGTTGTAATTCTGCTACATGTAATAGGCCAATAATATGCATTCTTTGTTATTATATAGGACGTGAACAAAAGCAGAAGATATGCCTAATTATGTATGTGGAAAACAAATAACAAAGATTTCTTTAGAGTTAGCTCTATATATTCTTCTATGATTTTGAGGTTCTTTAATCCTCATACCTACTACAAGATCTACAGTACCTTCACAAAGGTCTACAATGGCAATGCCAGAATCATCATCAAGGTCATCCATACCAACAAGACGATAGTCAACTCCAACTCTTACCCATAGCAGCTTTTCATTGATTGGCTGCCATCACAAGGTTTGTTGCAGCCATTTATGGTAGGTTAGCAAATTTGTCAGGAAAGTGTCCTTTTGCACCAAAAGCATGCACCTGTTGGGAAGTTGTCCACACTAAATATAGAGCACCAACCTTCACAAATAATAAGGCTTATTGCAGCAGGGATAACAGCAGGATTTCAGCGAGAACACGCTCCTTGTTTTCATCTTCCAAGAGATTGCAAGTTGTTTCTAGGTTTTGAAGGCTGTATCTTTGTTTGGTCTTAACATACAACAGTTTTTCCAGCATGGAGGGAACTTCAAAATCAAAAGTGGACACTTCACCCTCTAGTGCGCCTCAGCAAGTAGATTGCCAAAAAAATGAAGGTTTAGGAAAATGTCTTAATGAACCTTCAGTGCATGCCTGTAATGCCCCTTCCTAAGCTATGACGGTGTTACCAGGATTAACCTATCCCTTGGGTTCCCGTAGGCTGATATGCTTGGGTTAGGGAACTCCTCGAGTTTTGGAGATATGTAGTGTAGCCTATGTGGCCTTTCCAAGTGTTGCCTTGAGCTCATTTTGATAGTGATTTCAGACACTTCATCAGTTATGGCTATTTTTAGTAAGTCACCGTTTCAGCACCGACCTTGTCACTCAGCTTTAGTTACATCTCGGGATAATCGGTTTGTGCTTTTAATGTTAATTGGGTGGCCATTTAATTCATTTGGAGGTGTTATTTTATTTAACATTAAAGTTATAAAGTCAAATTAAAATTATTAACTTTGTGTTATTTAAAATATTAAAGGTGACTTTTGAGGAGCCATAAGGAAGTGTTAAAAAGTAAATATTTTAGCCTCATTAAATGGGACGCCCAAGTGAGAGACATAAGGGGGAATTTAAAATAAAATAAAGTATTTTATTTCTCCAAGAGGGGGTGTGGGTTTTGGAGGAAAATATAAAAGGCACTTTGTGAGCTCATTTGAAAAGGATGTTTAGAAATTATTTTGGAGAGAACACACAGGTTGAACCAATTGCTTTGTAAGGACAGAAACCCTTGCAGGGAACATCCACTTCGATTGTGAAAGACCATTCTTGGTGGATTTTTATAGGTGATTCCAGTCAGGTATTGCACAGGAGCTTTGAATGAGATTTCTTCAGTCTTTCACCACCATTGAAGGAGCCAAATTTTGAGGGAAAGGGTGAAGGAAAGATAATCAGTTTGGAGGTTGAAAAAATTAAATACAGTTTTGGTTTCCATTAATCTGGCCATACCATTTTGGGACAGGCTGTTCCATTTCGAGTGTGACTTTCAGACTTGTGAAGGCAGAAATATCCATTGAAAATCGATTTTAAAAGGCTGGGAAGAGGGCGTAGGGATGTGCATTGAAATCTGAGCAGAACTTTTGGAGAGTTGAGGAGAGTGCAGTCACAGGAGGCCGTACTACAGCCAGCAGAGGTGTGTGAGTTCCTAGTGCTGGTCGCCTAGGGTTTGGAGCTGAAATCACAACAAATGGTGGCGCCAAGTCTTCCTTCATACACCTTGCAAACTTCAGAACTGAGACAAACCTCTATTGTGGCCTTGGCATCATTTCCGAAAGCTATGTATTGCTGTTACAGAGGTTTTTATAAGACCTGTTCATAAACAGCCATTCTGGGTATGTCTGAAAATTGATTTTTGAATGAAATAGTCATCTAGGTATTTAATTGAAGTTCTGTATTAATTTGGAATACATTTCCAATTTATGGTTATTTCATATAAATTGAAAATACCTGTGCAAATCATTTTGGTTATCGCTGCAATATTTCTGAGCAATTTATATCAATATCCATTATCAATCTCATACACAAAAACCAAGGGAAAAACTCAGGAAAAAACAAAAAAAAAATAGGGTGCATATTACAGTGCCCCAATTGGGTTTGATTAGCAGTTTGAAATCATAAAAAAACAAAGCCAAAATTGTGCCCAATGTGTGCCATTAGGAGAAATGGGCAAGTTTTGAAAACACAAAAAGTGCCATACTCAGCTGAAGCATGCACGAACATCTTGACTAAAATGTGAAAAAAAATAACAAAAACGTAGCCAAAATGATCTGAGAGCATGCCAGACAAAGTGGACAAAAGGTCAAAATAAAAAATGGGATTGACAGGCTTATGACATGTGCCCATGACTGTTTTAGGCAGAGTCAACAACACAAAAATTTGGCAGCAGCATTAAGGAATGTGTGTGCCAAGCTCAAGGATGACCAAGGTTTTAGCAAAACATAAAAAACGGTCAAATATGCAGGAAAGCCCTTTCATGATCTTGTCCAAAAAGCTAAAATGTCATGTCCCCAATTTGATTTGAAATTCAAATTTTGCAAGGGCGGGAAAAAGTGTTTTTGAACACTAGTTTTCATATTTTAATTAAATATAATAATAATATTTTAAATAAAAAAAAAAGAAAAGAAAGAATACTCTATTGGGGCCAGCCAAGTTTGGAGGGAAATTATATATATATAAATAAAAATAAATAAATAAATAAATAAATAAAAATAAATAAATAAATGAATAAAATAAAATAAAGGAGGTCGGCTTTGTTAAGGTTATTTTGGGAGGGCTATAAAAGAAAAGTGCAAGTCATTTGGCATCCATTCATATCATTTTTTCATTTGGAGATTCTTTGCTTTGGCTGCAACTTTGGTTGGACTTTAATTCCAAGGATGAAAACCCTTGTGAATACGGCGAGTTGGATGAAAACCTAGCTCATCTTTTGGAGGACTTGTTGTGACCTTTTCACACATCGCCCCATTCAAAATGGGGACCCATAAATTTTTGCTCCGTTCAGGTCTTTTGGTTTTGGTTTTTGTCTTTCTCTCTCGTTCTGCTTCTTTTCTGCTTTCTGCTTTCCGGGGGCGCTCCCGTCAGCAAGCTTGAACGTAAGATTCGACCAAGTACTGAAATTGGGGTTTCACATCTTTTCGGTCATTTTGAGGTCAAATTGAGTTGGTTTGACAGCTTTTGAGCCTAACACTGCTATTATGATGCTTTCATTAAGCAACTCCTAAATTTTCACTAAGTTCTGCCAACTTTCTATTTTTAGTAAGTGTCAGTTTAGGGTTGATTTTCTTAAGATTTTCACATTTGGACAACTTCATTGCATTCCGAGCACTTCAAGTTCACTTTTGACAAATTTTGAGCAAGAACGGACAACCTGCTATTTTAAAGTGCGTTTTGGACAGGACTAAACTACTGACGCCGTGGGACTTTGCGGGGAGACGCTGGTGGGCGGGGCAAACGCTGGGCAGGTGTTTCAGCGCTGGGTTCGGGCGTTGCCGGGCGGTGACCGCCACCAGCTTCCAGCCTGTGATGCGTGCATGTTGGAAAAGGTTCCCGGATTTTGAGGCGATTATGACATCAAGATCATCGTGACCCGGTCCGGTTACTTCAAGCCGTTTCTATTTTCATGGCCAATTTTCCGCAAACGGCCTTCAGCCCTTAGGCTTCATGCGGCCTTGTGAAAGCGAGTCGCCAGACTCATCTGAGCAACATGTCACAAAATTAGGAACGACTTGAGCTAAAAATGAGAATCGAAGTCAAAATATTCAAAGCGAAGAATTATCTATCACTTGATGTGCATCCTTCGAGAATCTGGCAGCAGAATTTGAAGGCAATGGAGAACTTGCTATTTTAGTAAAAGTTTTGGGCGAGGGGGAGCTATAAATAGAAAGTTGATCTCGGCATCAACACAAACGGGCAAGTTCACCAACGAAGAGCACACTGTCCAAATTTCAAAGCAAACAGAGCAAAGGAAGCCTCAGGAATAGGCACTTACTATAAATAGTAAGTCACTTCAGCAGCAGCTATAATTGGCAGGTTGGCACCAGATCTCAGCAAGCACAAGTCAAGCATGTGATAAGTAATCCGTGGCGCGAATTTCAAGGCAAACAAAGTTACAGAGAATGAAGAATCAGATAGTTGCTATTTTTAGCAGGTCAATTAGGGGTTCCTAAAATCAAGGACGGGACCCGACACTCACGCAGAAACAGCATCCAGTCACAATCACCATGTTTCGGGCATTCAACACGTGAAATTTGAAGACTTTCTGAACAGTTTCTATTTTTAGCAGGTTGCTAAAAATAGCAAGTACAAACAGGCATCAGGCACTGACGGCACAAATCAGTTGAAATTCAGAGCAGGGCAGACATCGGGCTTTCCAAGGTCAGAATTCAGTCAATGGCGCAAAATTTGGAGAATTGTCTAAAAATAGAAACTCAGGGCGAGTTAGGGTTGACCGAGGAAAATCAACTTAAATCTGGCAGAGGGCGTAAAATTTGCTAAAATAGATAAAATTTCAAGTCCGGCATTGAAACTCACTTTGAAAGCTGAACAGGGGCAGAAAATGACTAAGTCTGGAAAACTTGAAGTTGCAAGGTTAAAATGCGCCTCAATATGAAGGAGATGTGATAAAATTGCTAAGTCTCAGAATTAAAAGCTCTGGGGTGCAAATGCGCCTGGGTCTATGAAGGTGTTAAAAGTGAAAAATTTCACTAAGGCATTTAAATTAGACGGAGACCCATCTAAATGCTCTCCAAGCGTTGAAAGTGGATGTTGACCCTTCAGAATGCGCCTAGCTCAAGGAGGAAACAAGAAAAACGTCTAAGTCATTAAAATAAAAGCTTGATAGGTGATATGCGCCTAAGCACAAATTGGAAGGAGAATGTGCTAAATGCGCCCTTAAAGAGAGGATGAATGTGCAAACTCTCCAAGCGTTGAAAGTGAATGTTGACCCTAGCAAATGCGCCCAAGTGACAAAACTTGAAGTTGCTAGTAGTAAATGCGCCCCTCATAAAAATGGATGCTACCCATGTAAAATGTGCCTAGGCCTGGGAAGTGAGTTTTAAAAAAATATTTTAAGTGTCGGAAGTGAAGGTTGCACTTGCTAAATGCGCCCAATGGTCAAATTGAAAACACCACTAGCTATATGCGCCCCTGAGCTTTTCCGAGTGATGAAACTGGACGTTGGTAGGGTGATATGCGCCCTTGGCAAGAAAGGAGTTTGAAGAAAATTCTAAGTGTTAGAGATTGGACAGAGACCCTCCCAAATGCGCCCCAGATCACTTCGAAATTTTCCTAAGTGTCAAAAGGATGAAGTTCAACATGGTAAATGCGCCCAAGCAATGAAATTGGACGGACACCCTATGATTTGCGCCCAGGGCATAAACTAGAAGCCACCTGTATGAAATGCGCCCAGGATAAAGGAGGGTTAATTGAAATCTGTTTAAGCAAGACTTGGCCAAACCGAAAGTCAAGACCCTCAAATGCGCCTGGAAGTCTCAAATAAATGCGCTTGAAAGCTTTGCATATGATTTGCGCCCAAGGAGAAAAGAGGAATCTGAACTTCACTAGGACGTTAAAGTTTGAGGCATACATGATAAATGCGCCTTGATGTGGAGGGATCTAAACGCGCCCTTGAGATAGTGAAAATGATCTAAGTCGTACAAATTAAAACTCCAGACACTCACATAGCCATACACGCCCAGGCCAAAACCGAAAGCTCACCCTTGCATATGCGCCACAGGTGAGGATGAGAATTGTTAAGAATTGAAGAAGGCTATGCCATGTGCGCCCATGTCAAAACTCAAAGCACCAGGGGAAATTTGCGCCCAAATGTTAGAATTGAAAGTCTGATATATCAAATACACTAAGGCGTTTAAAGGCAAAAGCCCATGAAGTAATATGCGCTTGAAGAGAAGTGCTCAAAATGAAAGCTCAGTTTAGTAAATGCGCCCCTAACTGCAAGCTGGAGATCTTATATGCGCCTGGAGGAAGATCTAGAATAAATGAAATACGCCCAAGCTGAAACCTCAACATGGAGAATGCGCCTGAGATGATGAAATTCGAAGCTGCTTACCCCGTATGCGCCCAAGCTTGAAATAAAAAAGGCGTTCAAAGTCAAGCGATTTAACATTCAAAAGAAATCAAGCAATAATTTTTTTTAAAAATTATTAAAAGGCATAAAAAATGGAAGTATAATTAAAAGGGCGTTGGAGTTAAGTATGTGCGCCTTGGTTTAAAAGAGGGGGTAAATAAATATTAAAAGTTAAATGTCCCCCTTTGGTGACTTGCGCCTATACTCAAATTATCTACCAAAGTCAAAAGCACTTAAAATTTTAAAAGGCGTCGGAAGACTTATTGATTTCTCCAAGCAATTAGTTTTAATTTTTACTTAAGACGGAGAAATTCATTTAATTAATTAATTAATTATTTTCCTAAGTTTAATATTTAATTCCCCTTTCGATTTTGACCCATGAAATTTTAAAATTCGGATGATTTTAACAAGGGGAATTTATTTTGGAAGTCAATTACGGATGGAAAATAAAATTATGCCTAGCCAGTTTTGACGGGTGATATCGAATTTTCAAAGTGCGCTGAAGAAATAAATTAAAATGGCTATTAAATTAAATTTTTAATAAATTAAAAGTGCCATTTTAAAATGCAGTTGAGATAACTTCAAATCGATGTAAAAATGATTTTCTCGAAATTACTGGAGGTAACTGGCAGTCGGGAGGGAATTTTAAATTTCAATCGAGGAAAGAATCTCCCCGAATAGCAAATTGTCATAACAACTGCCTGACGATTGGAATATTCTCTTTTAAATTTAGCAAATGCGTCAGTCATTATGAGGGGAATAAAAGGCATCTGCTAAAATTAGCGCCAGCCTTTTGCTATAAAACTCTGAGGATTTTCATTCTCATCTCACAAGATTCGAAGTTGAACTTTATGCTGGCAAGTTGAGTTGTGAGATTTCATTTGAGAGTTGCTGAAAGATTGAGGTGCTAAATTCGATTTTTGTAAGAGATTGAAGTTGCTGAAAGTTGATTTCTTGAAGTTGCTGAGATTCGGGGTTGCAAGTTGCGAAGTGCTTCAAAGTAAAGTTTGAAGGGTTTAGCATTTTTATTTCTTCACGTTGCTGAGGTATGTACCCGAAGTTGCTGAAACTTTTTATTTTTGCTGAAAGTCAAAATACTTTTGAAATGTTTTCGAAGTTTGAAATGCTGAAATCATTTATGCTGAAGATTGAAATTGTTTGAATTCGAAGTTGTTTGAGCTTTAAATTTTCTGAAATTGCCGAGTGTTAGAATCAAATTGGATTTAAATCGTGAAGCCTTCGAAGTTGTTGTTTTATAATTTTCGAAGTGCTGATTTTCGATTGCTTTTCGAAGTTGCTGATTTATAACTTTCGAAAAGTTGATTCTAAATTATTGAAACTTGCTGATTTAAACTTGCACGTTAAAAACTCTCGGACTTATTTAAATTCTTCGAAGTTGCTGATGTATATCTGTCGAAGAGCTGATTTCAAACTTGGTAATTTAATTTGAAAGCTTGCTGATTTTAAACATTCAGAATTGCTGATTTAAATATTGCTGAGACTTAACACGTTTTTTTTCGAAGATTGAGATTGATAGAGTTAATTTCTTGCGAGAAGTTGAATATTTCTTTTGGCTGCGAGTTGTTGAGGGTTGAAGTTTAATTCTTGAAAAGTCAAAGTTGGCTGCTAACGCTACTAACTTGTATTTATTTTTGCAGCCAACTCCAACCGCCAGCCGCCTCACGTGATGGTTGTTTTAAAAGTTGATGGAGTAATATTCGCTTTTTGTTTTGCAGATGGCAGACGCTGCTGGAACTAGCAAGGCTGCAGCTAAGGCCGCAAACAACGACGCTGTCAAGGAGAACGCCTCCAGGCAGGCAAAAATCAAGAGTCTAAAGAAGTCTTTCATCCCGGAATCAAAGATCATCTCAAAGCATGGAAATCTGACGGACACCAATCTCGGACCATTCAACCTCGAGGCATTCATACGCAGAATGTATGGGCAGGGTGGCAACCTTCCGACAGATGCATCACGTAACATTGTCAAGAGCGGATTGTACAATGCAGCAGGCTTCCAACCAGCAGTCCGTTGTCCCGAGTTGATCCTTGAGTGTGCCAACTTCTACAATTCCGAGGATCGAACTATTACCTCTCCGGACGGTATGATCATGGCTAATTTCGCTCCAGATGCAATTGGCGAGGCGTTTGGAATACTTGCTACGGACAATATGTTGTATAAGTCCAAGGCCAAGGCAGATAAGATGTACGCCACCACCTTTGAAAAGTGCATGAAAAGGATAAACACCTCATGGA
>VDFB02245046.1:0-22505 GCA_007258455.2 Sequoia sempervirens | reverse complement strand
CTTCCTTTTGAGAACTAGGAAGACCTTGCTATGTTCGAGGACTTGCCTCGTCCTTTCTTCGATTGAGAGGGATTCCTTATTAGCCCAATTGACTTGAGGAAGGGGTTGATCTTCAATTCTCTTCTGGGCATACATTGGGAGTAACACATCCTCATCATCATCTGACAATCCTTCGATATCCTTTGATAGGCAGTCTTTCATCTGGTGAAGAGTGAGCCTACTGTAACTACGCCTCCGCACCTCGAACTCATCTGTACAATTGCCCCAAAAATCTTCAAGGGCGGATATGTGAGCATAGTTTCTCTCAAGTCAAGCAGGGTAGACGCCATGAGGATCATACAATCGTCTCTCACTATAAGGCTTGAGACCAAGTTTGTCTAACTCATCTCCCATGGTTTTAGCATCTGCTGTTGTTCTGCATGTATAGATTCCCAGTCCCAATGGAAAATTGATGGCGGGTATCTTTCTATTCCTCAAGAACATGTGGACATCATGTGCCTACCTTAAGAACTCCATGAAGACAACTTCATCTGATGGGTACCTTGGTAGCATGAGTGGAGCACCAGAATAGCCATAGACTCTGAGGTAGGTGAAAGTAGGAAATTGTATGAACCAATCTGCCCACTCCGCCATCGCTGCCCTGGCAGTTGAAGAGATACGGACGTGCAATTCATTGTCCAGGTCCCGCACTGTGTACATCAGGAAAGCCTCATTCACCCTCTTGTAGTGATGTAGTGACTTCGCGAATTCCAACTGAGGGTAGTAGTTGTAAATATGCTATACGCTCAAAGACCCCTCGGTGTTCAACCCTCTGAATTGACCTTGATAGGCCACTAGGTAGACTAGGTAAGAAACCATATGGAACTCATGAATCTAGAAATACTCTGTTATCTGTTGATGGAGGCTATCACTGATCAAGGTGGGCCAATCATAGAACTCAATCTTCTTCATGATATGGGGTATAGCGTAGAACATCCAAGGCTGAAACTTGGTAGCATCTTCTGATCCAGTTACCCTGTTGAGCAAGGTGATTATGATAGCAATCTCATCTTTGAACTCACCTCGCTCGATGTTCTTAGGCAAAGTCTTATGCTTCTCCTTCATCCACCTTTGAGCAATCTTCTTGCTATACTTGTCCTTGTGCATTTCCCACATCCTCTCACATTCGCCCTTTGAGATAGTGACACTTTCAGGCCAAGGGGGAATGGAGAAACATTTCTCGATCATATCAGATTTCAAACTGCATATCAATCTGCCATCAACTGATTGAATCTCCCTTGTAGCCGGATTGTAATGCTTGATGCAAGCGATTACAAACTCGAGACTTTGAACTGAAATAGGCATAGATGATGTTGCGAGGAGTCCAGAGTGTCCCCAGTTTCTGATGGTAGTGTTGCATGCGCTCTCCAAAGCATGTAGATCAAACAACGGCTTGATGTGATGCAAGTCCGTCTCAGCTGTTTTCATGAAATCATGGTAGAGAGCTGATTTGGTCTTGAAATCATTGGGAGTGTATTCCATTTCGAAAACCTTGAAGAATGACTGTAAACTCGCCTAGGTTCAGACAAGTTTTGAACAACTTACTATTTTTAGAACATTAATTTTTCTTCCTCCAACGGACATATTTTTGAAAAAATTTCTGAGATATGGGTTTTGCTTAGAATTTCGTTGCAAGACAACCCAAATCGTCCGTTTTTGAAAATTTTGAATTTAGACTGAAAAAGCAGCAAACCCTAATTTCTTCAATTTTTCACGAAAAAAGTTGGCACCTGGGTTTTGTTCATAATACAATTAGAAATGGACCCAGTTGATTAGATTTGAAAAACACTGAGGACTGATCAAAAAAGCAGCAAACCCTAATATTTGAAATTTGCTTGAAAAAAGTTGTGATATGGGTTTTTTTTAAGAAAACTGATTTGAGAGGACCCAGATGATCAAGATTTGAATATACTGAGGATTTCACTAACATGCAAATAAAAAGCAGCTGTTGCAACTTGATGAATTTCTTGAAAAATTCTTCAGAAGAATGAGTTGAGTAGACCCAGAAGGCTGAAATTTGACGTCTTTGATCTTCTCCTTGAAAAATTTGATCTTCTGGATGAAAAAAAGCAGTGAAAAAGCAAGGGTTTATATTGTTGGTCTGAAAATTTGATGAAGAATTTCTGAAAATCAGCAAGTTGAAGCTTTGAATGTTGAAAATAAGAACTTCAAAGTTGCTGCTCCACTCTTCTCCTTGGGACGCCACCTACAATAATGATGAGTTTTGAATGAAAGAGATGTCTTAAATAGACTTAGGGTTTGAAATAGGTTTGCTTTCTTTTGCTTTAATCCTCAAAACCCTAAAATCAGCTTATTAAATGAATTTGACATTCATCTTTCCTCATGCAACTTTGAAAATCTTAAAAATTTGGCTAAGGCAAGCAAACTTGGGCGCCCTTCTTGGCTAGAGGCGCCAACTTCCTCCAGACTTAGCCATTTTTTGGAGTTTTTCAGTTTCTTCCTTTACCTTCTGATCTTCTGATGAATTCTTGAGGCTGGGGGCTATGCTGATCCGACTAACTGGCTAATAGCTTCATTGGATAGCTTGACTGAAACCGACGAGGTGATCTTAGATGCTGTATCTGCAAATTTTACCATCTAGAGCTCCAAAACCTTGGGCGCCCTTCTTCTCCAGGGGCGCCCAACTTGACCATACTTAGAAAATTTTCTTTGTTTCTTCATTAACTCCTCTTCTATAGATGATCCTGTCAAATATGGAGATCCAGGCGTCGGATTAACTGATGGCTGGGCTCGTTGCGAAGCTGAGAAGATTCCAATAGGGGTCTTCTGGAGATCATTCTGTCAGAAAGTTGAATTTAAGGCACCAAAAGCTTGGGCGCCCCTGGCAAGCTGGGGCGCCCAACTTGACCAGAGTTAGTCAATTTTACTGTGTTTTCTTCTTGCTCTTGGCTTTGGCTCTTGTCGAGGGACCTTGTTTGCCTACGGAATGTAATTCTAATCTGACGTACTACTGGCAAACTGGTAATGAGCAGAACATGGAATAAAACAGTAAACTGGAAGATATCATAGTAAAATGCCAAAAGCTTTATTCATTCTCAGGAAATATCATGTACAAAAGAGTATCACAATGCTTACAGTATCAACATCGGCAACAAGGACTCATTCCATTCTTCTTCCCGACTATCCCAACCGACTACATATAACGCTCGGCGGTGGTTAGATAACCAACCGACACGACGTTTCATAACAACATTAACATAACATTAATCTGAACATGTTTTCCCGAAAGTACATGACATTATTATTCTTTATTAATCTATAGTGTTATTGACAATTGGCCGACTACGACCAAGGCCGACTACGGCCGACAACAAAGTAAAATATCCGACTAACGGACCTCTGTTCTGCTTGCTGCATCTAGCGATTGCCAACTCCGTTTGACGTGCTGGAGATCTTGTTGGAAAGCCTGATCAAATCTGGCGAAGTCACGTTGGAGGCTTCACTAGCAAATTCATTTGTTTAAGCCCTCAAAATCTTGGGCGCCTTTCTCTTTCAGGGGCGCCCATTTGCTCCAAACTTAGAATATTTTCTGCTTGATTTCATCTTCAGACTTGAATCTTCATTTTGTACCTTCAACTTTGATCTGGATTTGTCGGAGATTGACCAGTCTGATGCTCGAACAAAGACACCCGTTGCGAAGCTGATTGGATTCAAAAGAGATTGAGCTCACCCACAAACCCTAACAGCTGGATTTGCCCTTCGAAAAAGCTGGGCGCCCAAAGTTCCCAGACTTGGTCAAATTTTTGATATTTTCACCTGCTTTTTCGTTCTTTGTGCATACTCATCAACTCAACTTCTGTTTAGCGCGAGTGTTGGATCTGATGCCTGGCAGCTGACTGACCTCCATTGATGACTTCAGAGCTCCTGAAGTGCTTCTGAAAAAACAGAATAGACCCACTAGGGCAAAACTAATCTTTTTGAGATTCTGACTGCACCAGCTTGATATGGAAGTATTTTGAGCCAATCAAAATCAGTTTGAACCCTAACGGACCAACTTTCCATTTTTAGAAATTTTTGCCAATATCCGTTTTCAAAGAAACCCACAAAAACCCAAAAAAGTTACTATTTTTAGGAAATTTCTAAAAATAGCAATTCTCCTAAAAAGTAGGGATGAAAAACTGAGTTCTTTTTTGTAGATTAGGTCGCTCTGAGCAAACCCAAATCGTCAAATTTTGGAATTTTCATATTTTTACCCCTCATGCAAGACATGCAAACCCAAATTTTGACCTTTTTTGACAATTTTGACAAGATTTTTAATTATTTCTTCAAAATGTCTAAGTGTAGCAAAAAATTTTAATTTGGGGTACAACAGGTTCCACAATTATACAGGCAAAGACAAGATTTAGCACATCAAGGATTTTTTCACAATTTTGTCACTTGCCCACCCAATTAAGGAGGATGAGAGCATTTACGGAGATAGATTGATGACCTAAAGATGGATGGATAGACCTTGTGTACTCAATTAATGGAACTTTGACCACGTATCATCCAGTGCTTCCTCAATTAGATATGATATACAGGTGGAACTTGCACTAAACAAGCTGTGAAAAATCAGCCTTGCATCTTCCTCCTATCTACATCATCATCAATTCTAGTTCTACAACTATGCGACCTTCAAAAGGAAAAAAGATCTCTTGCATGTTTGGCCCCCTCTGCCCTGCCTCAAGTGTTTGTTTGCATTTTCATTCCCAATTCATCGAGCAAGGACCAATCAGTTCCTCAACTTCTAACAACATGTGCTCCATCAATGCCAAGAACTTGAGCACTACCAGTAATCACCACATCTCCTCATTATTGTGATATAAACTTTGTATTGTCGAGTTGTCTCTATGGGGAGCCAATGTCTGTAATCCTTTCACCACACTTCTTTGTAATGCTAGCATTGCCCATCTGAAAGTGGCAATGGGACATCAAAGAAAGGTGCTTTCTGTGTTTCAGCACATAATAAGAAACTTCTTCCCTGCCTCATTGTATGTATGTTCACTGCTCCAATGCTGCAAGCACCACCACTAAGTCCAGTTGTCATTTTAGATGGTCCATGCCACTGTCAAGCAGCAAGAAATCAAGCTGACTTTCCATAACATCCTTCACCTCAACTAATCAGCTGAAAGAAGGCTGCAAGACCATTATGGATGCAAATTGCACTCCTGGACCAAGCAAGAGAGGCAAGCAACCATTATACAGAAATATTTCCCTAAAACAAAAAGGGCTTTTACTTTGGAACCAGCCATGACTAAAAAACTATCATCCACGGCTTGTTATGTATATCTACTTGTCTTCTAGCTGTTAATGTACTTGCCTTTGGAAGATTGGAATGTGAATGACTGACAACCTTGGTGATCAGCTAAAGTAAGCAGCTTTAACATAGACTTACAACCTGCCTTGTCAGGCAATGAGGTCTGCTGTTATTTACTCTTTTCACTTTTTCATTTATATTTCTGGTTATTCCAATAAGAAAAGCTAGGATGGGTACCTGTACCCAATCTTATCATTTTAAATCTGTAATGGTGCAGATAATTCTGAAATCAGACTTGGCAAAAACTCTAAATGCTTCATCAAAAAATAATACTCTCATGGAACTACGAACAGAGAAGTGATTTGTTGAAATATAGCAACAGATTCAACTCTTGACAGCAATAATTGGCTCAGTTTATTTTTAATTGCATAAAGATAAAAATCAAAAAATCTAGCAACAGTACCTTTCTACTTCTAAAAGAAGACTTCCATAAGGCTTTACTGCCACATTGGAGTTTTTGAGATGAACCATTACTTCAGGAGTGATCTTCAATGGATCAATGAATAGTGTTGTCGAATCAAGTTCCACAATTAAATATGCATATGCAACAGGAGAATGTGCCACATCGTTTCCTCTCTGCAACAACCAGTGGCGTGAAAGAAAAATAGAATAAGTTACCTCTCCGTGTTCCTTATAACAATAATGATTTTGAAATTTTCTTCAAAATCAGATATATCACTTTACATACATAGCTTAACAATTAATCATTGAACTAATATAATATCTATTGTAAAAAAAAAACAGAAACCTATAAATGCATGACACACTAACATAGAAACTGTATATCTTAACTGAGACTTGAAGTAAACTATTAGAATATCATTCCAGTATAGATCCCAGTTCTATGTTTATCTACACTCAGTTATGTCAGTTACTAGTTTACAAATAAATCCTGCAGTTAATAATGCATCTAATCCAATCATGCTAATATTCAATATTCTTGAACTCCAATGTTTAAATAAATGTGCATTGTTCTTAGCTTTCAATGGGGACACATCCCCCCCAAAATCCCCACATTTCCGGGACGGGGACTTGGAGGGGACATCCCCCACCGTCCCACAACCACCATTTAAGACCCAAGGACATTTCTAGGACATCTCTCTCATTGGGGACAACTTGGGTACTCCAAGATGTCCTTGAGACATCCAAGGGACTCCCAAGAGACTCCCAACCCTTCCTAGGACTTCCAGGTGTCCCCATTGGCAGGAAAATGAAAAAGTAAATATTTTGTAAAAATCGTAAGTATTTTCAATCTATGTGTGACAAACTGTAATGTCCCCAATTTAGCCCCATGCTCTTCATTTGGATTTAGCCTATTTCTGAATACTCGTAGGCTAAGTAGAAATGGAAATTAGGGTTTCCACATTTATCGGAGGTTTTGAATGCTTGCATGCGAGAGCTTCTGATGCATGTCTGGTGGAGCTTTCTAGGTTATGGGAGAGTTTCAGGATGAGGTAACATGCATGACCAGATAATGACATGCATTTCTAGCGGATTCCTTGGCAGTTTTGGAGGCTTGCATGTTGGTGTTTTGCAGTTTGGATTCTGGATTCCTTCTGAGTTTTCAAAGAGCTTCGCAGTGGTGTGACATGCAACTAAAATAGGTAACTTTTCCGGACTTATTATTTTTAGTAAGTTACTACGGTTGCCCAGTTTGTGCTCAAAATGAGTTTCGAACAACTTACTATTTTTAGCAGTATGTTATTTTTAGTAAGTGCTATTTTTGGCACTGCTATTTTTAGCAGCAGTTCAGTGCAGTGGCTATTTCTAGCAGGTCAGTTTATTCAGCTTGGTCTCCAGCATTTTGGGTAATTATTTTGGCAAGTTTGATATTTGATGAAAATAACATTTTAAGTGAAATAATTTTGCTAAGGCTTGGGGACGACTTTGGAGAATTATTTAAGTCATATTAAATATATTTTCACCTTAGCCTTGGATGCCTAAATGGAGAGATAAGTTGGTTTTATTAAAAAAAGCAATTTTTATAAAGTTTCTCACTTAAGCAATTTTGGATGCCATATTTGGAGAAATATTTGCATATTCTAAAGTATTTCACTTAAGTGACTTGGAATGCCTATACTTATGAATATTTGCATTTTATTAAGTTATATTTCCTCTTATGCTTTAGACGCCCAAGTCATAGAGCCAAGATGCAAATCAAATGCAAATTTACTGGTGAATGTGAATTTGAGTTTGGGCGCCCTAATTGGAGGGAAAAGCAGTTTGAAGTTGTGGAAAAGTTATAAATAAGAGTACTGGGCTTCTTTGTTGGTATCCATTGCTGCTTATTCTACTATTATGCTGCTGAAATATTTTCAGAGCTTGCTTTGAGGAATGCATGCCTCCTAGTTCCTTCTTCTAGTCTTCGTGCTTGAGAGATAGTACCTAGTTGGATATACCAAAGACTGTGCTTCACTCAGGAGTGCAGATTGAGCACCATTGTTATTAGTTTTTGAAGTGATTTATGATTTTTAGGTTGTTGGTTTGTGTTTTGTTGAAGAAGATTTTCGATCATAAGTCATTGTACAATTTTTATTTGCTTCTGGGCAGTTGCTATATCTTCTTCTCTTCCCTAGGTACCACTCCTTACAAGTTTTCAGATTTTTCTGAGGTGATTTGGATTTTATCTTGCTGGTTGACCTTCTCTAGAGGGTTATACTTTCTCATTTGGTGCATTGGGAAGCGTGATAAATCATTTTGGGCAATTTGCAGGTGTTTGGTGGCTTGAGCTTGGTCGCCCATCCCCTTGGAGCTGTTTGCACTTGATTTCATATCATTCGGAGGAGTCTTCATCAAGTTATGAGCATTTTGGTTTGTCTCTGACTTGCTGGCTTGAGTTTTCACTTTGCTGCAATTTTATATCAGACCTGATATTTCAGTCATTTTGGCTATATTTCTTATGTTGGTTAGCTTGTACTTGTTTGGAGTTCATTTCTTGACATTTTGGAGTACTTCAGATATCTATATCTCATTGTATTTGCAGATTATATCTCCTATTGTAATGTTGAATCAGTAGTACTAATCAGCTTCTTTACTTTTCTGCAATTACTATTGTATTACTATTAGTGGGAGAGGGTAGGCAACGCCTCCCTATTTACTTTCTTGTATAAGCTTTTTCATTCCCACCAATGGTGGAAGAGACAGGCCTTGTCGTCTTTACATTTTGTACTAGGTCAACAAGCCGCCCTTACTTTACTTTTCATGTACTTGCATTATTCATCATGCTGATCGGGTGAGCCGTCAAATCACTCCCGCTAAATAAGTGGTCGAGTTGCATTGTAATTTCCAGCATTTCCAGATTATCAACTAACGATCCCCGGTGCCATACGCTCACACCTCACCCGTCATTGGGATCTTGGTGTACATTCTTAGTGTAGGGTTATGTTTCAGTGCTGATTTTGGTTTTGCTAATGTTGACGGGTGAAATTGTTGAAGTCGGAACTAAGTCCAGTATCAGCTTTCAGAAGTTCCGAAGATGTTGCATTTTTTGTTCAGAAACCATGACAAGTCAGATTTGATTATGGCTTCTGAAGAAGAAAGAAGTTTGGCAAGGTCACTTTCCATTGCCGGTACAAGGCTCAATGAAGAATGTCAGACAAGAGGTGAAGAAGTGAGTCTATTATCAGAGTTGGAACATTGTTTGAGTCAAGTCCAACAATCACCTACTAAATTGTTGAATAAGGCATTATCTCTTGCAATAACTTTTTTGATTCATCCTTATTGGATAGGGCATCCTGATGAATAGATCAGTTTGTTGGTTACTTCATGCTTTAGTGAAGTTATGAAGATTCTAGCACCTTTGATGCCTTATGATGATGAAACTATGAAGTAGAAAGTTTCCAAGATCTTGATGAAACCGGTAGCAATCAATTTCCCAGAAAAGTTTCTATCTAAAAGACATTTTCAAATCTCAGGACAAGTAACTTACTATTAGACTTGGAAATGCAAGATCAAATTTATCACTTGTTTCACTACCTCTTCATATCCATTTGGTGCGAACAAGAAGAGTGTTATTGCAGTTGTAAAGAAAATTCTTGTTCTCATTATTAAAGAGGCTAATGAAATCCCACCAAATGTCCAATCTCTCCTCTTGGACGCATATGAACGTGAAGAAAAGGATTCTCCTATTGCTGCTATGCTGATCAAGGAATTGTTTAATCAATGTGAGGAGAAATTGAAGCCACTTTTGAAGAAATTAGAGCAAGATGAAGGAAATACTAGTGATGTCGCTGATGATGATTCTGATGTGTTTATACCTCCTCTTGTTGAAGATTTGGTGAAGGATAATTCCCCTCTTGCTGCTGTCCCAACTTCTCAAGAGTTTTCACAAGACAAATTTATGACAAGTAGCCAAGAAGACCTTTTTGGTATGCATTGGGCTGCTAATGAAGAAATCAGTAACATACTTATTCATGATGGGTTCATTGAAGATAAAAATGATGAAATTTTCAAAACAGCTAGCATTGAAGATTCTTCACTTCATCATGGTGGTGACACGGGTGGTCTTGGGTTTGATCAGCAAACCGAACTATTGGAAAGAAATGTTTTTGAAGATATCAGTTTAAGTGAAATGGGGAGTGACTCATTCAAAGAGTCAACACTTCAAGAGGAGCACGATGAGCATTTTCCTGTTGATCATTACAATCAACCCTTTAGCATTTGGGACCTCGGTGTGATGGCACCAAGGTATGATAGAGAACCTGTGTGGGATGAATTTCCCTTTGATCCTGATGAAGATCAAAAATCAGATTGCAATGCAAGCTATGAGGTGGCCATTGGAGAAGTTGTTTTTGATGAAGAAGCTTGCTTGGCAAAGCTCCATGATGATCCCTTTGAGTTGGTCGCAACCACTAAGGAGGAGTATGTTGCTACCGAAACTTTCAGAACAGCATTCAATGATGACTCACTGATCGAGTTGGGGGCTGCCATAACCTTTGATCAAGGAGACAATGAGGTGGAAGAAGAGCTAGAAGATCATATGGCTCTTGAGGATGAAAGGTTTATAGAAGTTCTCAAACACAAATTTGATTTACCCATTCAAGAAGCTGATTGCAAGCAAAGGGTCGAAGAAATTGTAAAGTATGATCCTCATAATATTGAGCATTCTCAACTAGTTGGTGGCAAAAGACAAAAATGTTGGACCAGCTATGAGGGCAGCAAAGACAAGAAACAAGGTTCTGATTTTTTCTTGCAGCCTATCAGCAATTCACCACCTTTGCACTCTTATGAGTGGGAAGGCCAATTCAAGGTGTCCTTTGAAGATGAAGTGCTAGCTCTATCTAGATTTGATTGCACACATAGCTTGGTTGAAGAGATTTACTGAAAGGCTCAGCTTGAAGAGAGACGAAGAGGAGTTAAGGATGAAGTTGCTTTTCCCAATTTGCAACTTATCAAAGATTCCTTGGAGACATTGAAGTCAAAGTACATGCACTTGATTGAAGATCGAGATTATGCCATTGAAATTGCAAAGAAGACCATTTGTGTTTTCCAAGAAAAGGAGAGAAAGGTTGATGAGCTCACTCTGGAGCTTAAATCAACAAAGGACGTGTTAAAAGATACTCAGTCGGCTCTAACGGAGGTAGAAGACCAGTTTGTTGACTTCAAACTTTTCAAGGAGCAAGAGAGTGCACAAAGAGCTGAAGAAATCAAGCAAATGATTGGAGAGCTTGATAGTCTTCAAGAGGAGTTTGATCTAGAAAGCGTCACATGAAAATCAGAAGTTGCATGTGCAGATTTGGCTCAGCAAGATGAAAGGGATGACTTCCAAGTTTCTGACAATCCTCTCTTTGAAGTGGGTATTGAGGAAAGTTATGATACCCCTCTCTTTGTGATGGATGATAAAGTTGTAAATGAGATTGAGTATGGTTTCCAGTGCACGAATGATGTGGTATCAAACCGTGAGGATGAGCTACATTTTGTGATTAGAAATCTTCTGGGGCTGCTTGATACTGAAAGCATAGGTGGGGTAGAGGATGAAGACTCCACTTGGGAAGATGGATCAGAACATGGTGTTTGCACTCTTGTCAATCCATTCCTTGGGTTGAGTGATGCTAGTCAATTTTGGGAGTTGTATTTGAAGTCATCTTATGTTTCATGCTACAGTATTGTTGAAGCTTTCATGGATTGGTTTCAGAGGTTCACTAGAGGGGACGCCAATTTCACAAGTATGCACTTGGTTTTGACCAGCACTCAGAGATGTGTTATGTTTTATTTCCGGTGTGTTGTACCCAAACCAAATTTTTTGCTTCATTAAGGCATTTTGCTTAAAATAGTCTAAACCTTGTAAAAATGATGTCAAAACATAGTTTTTGGGAAAATCAAGTATGGGCTTTTAGTCAATTTGATGTCAGCAAGATACTGGAAAATTTTGATAATTAGGGCTTCTGGACCCCTGTTTTTAGGTCAAAAGCCCTAAAAATTGAAACTTGTCAGAATTGACTGAAAATTGTTTTGATTGGCTTATTTCACTTCATGATCACATTGGTGAAGTCAGATTTAATTAAAAGTCAATTTGTCTAGTGGGTAGTTTTCGCTTTTTCAGGTGAAAAGTTAGGACCTCTTAGGTCCTCAATGGCAGATGGCCAAAGACCAGTTGTTGAAATATAAACCTAAAATGCTCAAATGAAGAATTTATGGCGAGATAAGTTCAAAATGATGCTTCGTCTTAGAGGGGATTTTTCGCCGAGGTGAAAATCATCGAAATTTTTTTGGAGCAAAAGAGCCCTGCTGGCCAAGGGCGCCCTAGATTTCTGTCATGCCCCCGAAATGGTAACACCAAAATAATATCAAAATACAAATCGAAATATAAATATAGGCAATCTAAATTTAAATATTATAATTATAATAAACAAAGATAATATTATAATTATAATATTTATATATATCATTATAAACATTAAAAATAAATATTGACAATTTGAATAATATAATAAATATTAAAATATATATAAACAATAAAACCAATTTATAAGTATCATTCTAGGATAAGAAGCACATAATATAAATTCAAAATATAATACACCAATTACAAATGAAATAAATTACAAGTATAAAATTGTTAATACAAAATGAATATTAATATCATTTTAATCATAATCATTATAATATGTAATTACAAAAAAATAAAATAAAATAACAAAACATAAATAAAGATTTTAGTAGACTATCGAAAGAAATAACTAAAGTTTAGGGATGCGATTACCAAAAAGGTAAAGAGATGCATCCATGAAAGCATCAGTCTGTCCAAAACAGCACTTGGTGGAGGAGCACGTCTCCACAAAACACTTCAGTTATTTAAGGAAGGATGAATTCAATGTTAGAGGAAAAAAAGGAGATAGGGTCAGAAATATTCTCTTTAATCTAACGCAGGGCAGCAAGCAATAGATATATATATATATATAGATATATGGGAATGATGGGAAGAGGACAAAGAAAATAAATAAAATATACAAACAGATGGAGATATAAATAAAAAGAACAAGCTTCATATATGAATCTGGCTGAAGATAGATAAAAGATCGGTGGCTGGATAATGTGTGCTGCAGATCGAACCAAGGGAGACTGTAAGTATTTTATGAGATTCAAATAATTAACTGATAGATAAATTAAGGAATCAGGTAAGAGGTAAGTATTCCTGTATTTAAATGATCAGATTAAGAATTTAGTTTTATATATAAGAGATATATAAGATAAATGTAAATCTCTTAAAATTTATATATGTGTGTGTGTGTGTGTGTGTGTGTGTGTGTGTTGGTGTAAGAGATATATGTTTAATATATATATAGAATAAATATAAATCTATTAAATGTAATATGTTCTTTGGACATATAATTCATATGTGATAATTATATTTCGGTAATTGATAGGTTTATATATATATACTGCTTACAAATATCCAATAATGATGCTTGCAGCAATTATTGAGTCATATAAGTAATGATGACTCAATTCATTCAATAGGCTGATAAATGGTACGATAGAATACCATCCTTGGGATCTTGATAGACATTTAATATCTACCTCAATGTGCTTATGAAATATAATATAGAAAGAATCATTCATAGGAGTGATAAGGGAGAAATGAGTAAATCTTTGACAAAATGAAATGTTTGTATCATCTTTGATCTTATTAGATATTATCACTGAAACTTATTGATCTTTAACGCTTCTAATGTCTTTTTCAGAAACACTTTGAGTGTCAGATTCGGGTTTAAGTGCCTCCTCTAGAAAGGGGTCATTACAATTTAAGAGGCCCAAATCAACTTTCTGAGATTTGTCACTTCCAAGAAGACTTCTCTGGAATATTGTCAACTTCGCAATGAGCCTACCAACCAATCTGGAAGACCTCTCTAGCACCTGATACGGGAGATTGAATGTGAAATGAGGGATACGAAAAAATGACTTAACATTGGGTAGAAAAATGGGCCTCTTAGCCAGGAGCGCCCATCTTTTTGAAGTACCAGATGAAGGTTTTTGACCAAATGATACCTAAGATGTTTGTCTCAGACTTGATCAAGCTTCGCAACTAATCCGCCGGGTTAATCTAAGTTGCTAAAATCCGAATCGAGTCAAACATAAGGTCTAATCATGGTCAAAAATGTCAAGAAATAACAAAAGCCCCTGGAGGCCAGGGGCGCCCAAGGTTTTGGAGCCTCAAATGCAGTCTTTGGTCGCCTCGCACACTCATCCCGCCTATGATGCTTAACTTTCCATGTGTTTGTACCCAAACCAAATTTTTTGCTTCACTAAGGCATTTTGCTAATTGAGTCTTAATCTTGTTAAAGAGATGTCAGAAGGTCATTTTTGGGCTTTTCGAATATGGAGCTTGTGTTAGTTTCATGTAAGTCTGATACTGAGGAATTTTAAGAAAAGTGAAAATCTGAAGGAAAATCGTCAAATTTTTCTAACTTTGGAGAGGGGAGCATCTTTTCAAAGGGCACCCTATCTTTTAGGGGCTCAGATCTTGTTTTTAGGGTTTGTCACCTCCAACAGGCATTTGTCCAGCATCACGTCAGCTTCGTAACGAGCTATCAAGCCTGTCAATGGACCCGTTGTTCGTTCGAGTTACAGGAAGATATAGTGGAAAATAAGAGTAACGACTAAATGACTTAACACTGAGAAAAGATGCAGATTTTTAGAAAGGCGCCCGTCTTTTTGAGGTGTCAAATGAAGGTTTTTGACTAAATGCCACCCGAGATGTTTGTCTCACATTTGCTCAGGCTTCGCAATACATCGTCAATGGGTGAATTTGAGTTGCGGATTACCTGAGCCAGAGGTCAAACACGGGGTTAAATCTTGGTCAAATATCAAAGAAAAGCAAAAGAGCACATTTTAGAAAGGCACCTGAGCTTTTGAAGCCTTTAATGCCTTCTTCTGAATGTTCTCAGATATTCAACTTGTCCGTGTTAGGTCCAGCTTTCCGTTGCCTGTCTCCGTCAGATCAGAAGATGACCTGTCAGCCTGCAGTCATAAGTTTTAGTGTTATTTTGGTCAGTTCAGAAATGGCCATCTCTGGAGGAAAAAGAGCATCTTTTCAAAAAGGTGCCCTTGTTTTTCACTCCTCAGATGATGTTTTCTGAAGAAATGTGCCTTTGCAGCTATCGTGTGGAATGAACTCAGCTCCGCAATGAGCCAGTGAGCCAGTCCTGAAACTTTGTCAGTCAGAAGTTATGGAGGATTTGTTTTTCCCTTCGTACGAGATGAAGATGGAGAAAATTTGACTAAGTCTGAGAAAAAGAGCAGCTTTTGAAAAGGGCGCTTGGATTTTTGAGCCTTCAGATCTTAGTTTTATGGCCTACAGTCTCAAGGTATCTTTTGATCAGTTTTTGTCCTGCTCTGTAATGCACCTGTCAGCCAGTCAATCGGTGATGTTAGTCAGCCAGTATCAGGGATTGAATAGAGGTCCCGGAAGAGGTTCAAATTTCAGTTTTCATGAAAAATGGCTAAGTCTGGAGAAAAACTCCAAAAGTCAAAGGTGTTTTTCATCAAATTCAAAACATAAGACCACGTGTGCCTAAAAGAGGAATTTTGAATATTGTTAAATATTTGAATTTTGACTTTCAGTTGAAGAGAACGATTTCTGGGTTGTCATCTCCAGTTAACATTTTGGCATGTTGAGTGTTTTGTCAGTTCTGCATGTTGAGTTAACTAATTTGCATGTTCAGTTAACTGACTTTGCATGTTGAGTTACTGTTTTGCATGTCCACTTAACTGAAGTGCATGTCAAAAGCCAACTTGGGTTTAAATGCATGGCGCATATTTGAGTTTTGAGAAGTTTTTGTGAAGTTGGCGCTTCATTATGGATTTTAATTTTAGTTTCTAAAGTGGACGCTTTAGTTAGGATTTCTAACTAAAGATTTAAAGCATGGATTTTGAGTTCTCAAATATGGCGACCTTAAAATGGATTTGTCAACTGAGGTTTGATTTGCATGATGCTTTAAATGGATTTTGCAAACTGAAGTCTTAATATGGCGACTTTTAGTCTTAAAGCATGGCACTTTATTTAGGGTATTTCAGTCTCCAGTTAACTGAATTGAGAGCCAATCATTGGCTAGGCGTGGACTTTTGAGGTCCAATCACAATTCAAGCGCTATTTTTAAATTTACATGCATTTGTTACGAATTTTAGTGATGAAAGTCTATTTATTTAGACATGGCGTCCATTATTCTTCATCCCAAGCTTAGAGAAATACATTCTTCTTGAGCAAATAGCGATTTGAAGGTGCTACAGGTGTCAGATTTCAACGTTCTTCGTAGCAACGGATTCAGTTTGTCCAAAAGAAGAATATTCTAGACTTTGTTTTCAATTTGCATGCAGGTTTTCATCAAATTCAAAATAGAGATAGGCGAATTCTACAGAAGCAAAGCAAATAAAACTTTCTTTCTTCTGTCTTATTTCTTCTATTTCTCATCTTAGGTACTTTCTTCGCATGTCAAAGAAATTCAACATATTTTCAGAATTTGATCATCTGGGTTCGCATACTTCAGCATTTGCAACAAAACCCATGTCTTAGAACTTTTTTTTTGAGAAAATTGCCCCGTAGCCTTCATTCTGAAGCTCTGTGCTTTTTTCCGAAAATCTCTTTGCATGTGGGCCTAAAACACATCTTTTTGAGAATCGAGCTTTTTGGGTTGTTTTAGAACTTGATTCAGCACAAAACCCACGTTTCAGAAAAAATTTGAATTTTTTTCCCGCCATAGGCTATTTTTAGCCTTGTTCAGAGGTTTTCAGTCTTTCCAGAAAGTTGTCCGAGTGTATTCGACTTTACAGTCAATAGTCTTCATTTTCAAAATGCAATTCAATCTCATTGATTATAGGACCAAATCAGTTCTTATACATGATTTTGTCAAAACTTCAGACACGGATCTAAGTCATGTTTATCCAGTGGTTAATCTGAGCAGTTTAGAGGGTGTTAGCAGCAATTCATTGAGAAATCTTGAACGTTCTGGGTTGCTGGCAGCGGCATCGATTCCCGTCACCACTTTTGATCTCGAGTTTGTTCTTGTTTGCATCAAGCATTATGACTCGTCTTCACGACAAATTAGATCAGCTGATGGGAGGGTTATCTGCAGTCTTAAGCCAAAGGATGTAGAGAAATGCTTTGCTATTTCTCCTCGTTCAGATAATTTCATTGTGGTTATTGAGGCCTGTGAGAAGATATGGGATGGAGATCAAGAACGTTCACAGAGAAAGGTGGCTCAGAGATGGTTGAAAGTTCAAAAGACTAACATGCCTAAAAAGGTTGGTCGTGGTGAATTCAAGGACGAGGTTGCTGTTTTGATGACTTTGCTCAATCGAGTTACAGGTCAAGAAGATGCGAGCATTTTCCGACCTTGGATGTTTTACATCATTTCCAGAATTCTTGATGGCACAAAACATTTTGACTGGGCTATGTTGATTAGTGATTGCCTACATCAATAGATTACTGATTTTTCTTAGGTTTCATGAGTTTCATATGGTGTCTTATTTGGTCTACTTAGTAGCATTTCAAGGCAGCTATAGACACCTTAAAACTAAGGGGACTCTTGGTGTTCAGCGTGTTCATGAGTACTATTCTTAGTTAGAGTTTTCTAAATCTGAACAAGATTTCCGAGCAGTGAATGATCACTTTTCCATGAGGACAGTCAGAGATCTTGACAACGAAATACATATCCGTATTTCTGTCGAAGCAAAATCAACAATGGAGACTTGGGCGGATTGGTTTATCCAATTCCCTACTTTCACATACATCCGGGTTTATGGATATGTTGGAGAGCCTTTGATGTTACCGAGGTATCCTTCAGACAAGATCATCTTCATGGAGTTTCTCAGACAGATGCAACATGTCCATTCCTTTCTTTGCAGTCGTCATAAGTCTGCAGCTACTTTTCCGTTTGGATTGGGCATTTTCGCATGCAGAACTGCAGCAGATGCTAAGCATATGTCAACTGAGATGGAGAGATTCAAACTTAAAACTCATACTGAGAGGCATTCCTATGATCCTTTGGGTCATTATGCAGCCAGGTTAGAGCGAGGGATTGCACATAAGCCAGCACTTGAAGATTTTTGGGCTAATTGTGAAGATGAATTCGAGGTTCGTCGTCGTCACTATTGTAGACTCACTATCACTCAGCTCTCTAATTATCTATTAGAGGATGTTGATGGTCTATCAGATGATGATGGAGAGGTTCTTCTCAATTCATATGTCAAGGATCAAATTGCTCGACAGCCATTTCGCTCACCAGATTGGTATGCTAAGGAGAATACTTCTATTGAAGAGGTGTCTAGATTAGTTATCAAGACCAGGAAGCAATTCTTAGAGAGCAAACGAAGGAAAAAGTCAGTTCCTGTTACAGAGCCGCTAGTAAATTTTTCTTCATTACCTTCTACTTCGAGGTCAAGGCCTCAGGTCAAGGCTATTGTAACGCTACCTGAAGGGGTTAGACTCAGCGGAAACAAAGGAAAGAGGACTACTGGTAAAAGGAAGCAGAAACAAGTTGAGAATGCACCTGAGATCCCAGTAGAGACAGTCATTCAGGCTGAGCCTCATATTTCACCTCCTAGTTTGTCACATGTGCAGCCTATTGATATAGATTCAGAGCCTGAGGTACTAGTTCGAGTAGGATCAGAGACAACCGAACCACCACAGGTTGATACATCAGGGACAGTCTCTCCTCGAATTGATAATATTGTTCAGTCTTGTTGGCTCGAGAGAAGTTTGGGGAGACAAAGCCGAGAACCTTCATACAACCTTCTTTTATCTGAGTTCGTTGAACCTTATCAGAGAAGGTCAAACAAGAAAATCAAGAAGCAGGTGCATATCGAGAAGACTCCAGAGTCAGAGATTGTTATAGAGGTTGCTACTCCTCTAGAGGGTAAGAGCCTAGATGAAGTCGAAGTCGGTGACTTTACTTTCACCAAGGCTAATCTTGGTAGGACCACTCGAGAGACAGACGTGAGCCTTCTTAAGATTGTCACCAATAATCTTGAAGAACGCATCACAAAGGATGGAGAAGATAAGGCATTGCTTAAAGCTGAGAACAATCAACTTCGTAAATATATCTTTGATGTTGTCCACGGAAATTCGAGTAGAGCGCCTGTGTTTCCACAGAATACACCTGCAGAACAACGAAAGTTGAATTAGTTAGTCAATCATGGCAAACTTTTGGATAACTGGATTGAAAGCTTAATTACTACAGGTTGGCGTCTTATGGATTTGTATCAGTTGAGGAGTGATGCACATAAACTTCGTCAAGGCATTCAACTGCTCGAAATTTCGGTTGCAGAGAGTTTGGGCAAGGATCGAGTTCTTGTATCTCAGTTGTCTGTTGCATATGATGCCTTGGAGATTGATGAAGATAGAGATAAGGTCTTCACTTGGAAGGAGCAGCACTTTTTCAAAATGGAGATATGTGAAAAGATCTCTACCAAGTTGTTTTCACTGAAAGATAATGTTGTCAGAGCTCTTGCACTTGTCAGTGGTTTTGTTGTTCAGATTCCGTGTCATTACCTTCTTGAGGATGGCACGTATATTGCACTGAATGAAGTACAAGCTAAGTTTGAGAAGCTGATTCGTGATAACCTTGAAGGAGATCCTGTGGCGGCTAAGTTGGAGAATATTTAAGTGATTTCAACTAGTTTCAAGAAAGTCGCTGAAGATGTCAGAGAATGCATGCATACAATCCAGGAGAGTGACAGAGAACTGAAGAAACAGATTGTTGTTTTGGACAGTGTTAAAGTTCCAGAACACAGTGTGATTGATGAATTCTTGGTCGAGGTGTTAGACCGAGATAACATGGAGTGATCTGCCAGTTGGAACCTGCAGTTAATTTCGAGGATAGAATCAGGAGCAGCAGTTAACTCGACTTTCAGTCTTGAGTTCCCTTGCTGACTTCATACATGCATCTCTTCCTTGGAGTTATCTTCACAGGAGTTAGGATTAGGGTTTCCAGTTAACTGAGGGTAGTGTTCCAGTTAACTTTGCTTTCAATAAGGACGTGCATGCTTGCACATTGTCCATTTAGGTTAGATGTTTCGGTTAACTGATGGTAGCTTTTCAGTTAACTGTCTAGTTTACTTTATTAGGGTTTAGTAATAAATCTTGCATGCATTGCAAGACTGTAGTTGACTCAAGGTGATTTTAGGGTTCCCGACACCTTTTGATGTCTATAAATAAGAGCTTTTGCTCATTTGTACATAACTTTTGCACGAGAGAGGAATATATGCTATGCCTACCTTGCCTTCAATATTACTCGTTCTGTGTCTATTCATGCGTATTTACTGTTATGATGAATTGTTATGCCACTTGGGTTTCATGCAATTATGATGGTGAATTATTTCCTTAGTTAGATCAATTTTGTTTTGTGTTCAATATGTTGTACCCCAAAATTAAAATTTTTGTTACACTCGGACATTTTGAAGAGATGAGTAAAAGTCTTGTTAAATCATTCAAAAAGCTCAAAATTTGGGTGTGCATGTCTTGCATGAGGGGTTAAAACACAAAATTTTCAAAATCTGACGATCTGGGTCTGCTCAGAGCAGCTTAATCTATAAAACCCAGATCTCAATTTTTCATCCCTAATTTTTAGGAAAACTGCTAATTTTAGAAACTTTCTAAAAATAGTAACTTTTTATGGCTTTTTCTAGGTTTCTTTTGAAACGGATACTGGCAAAACTTTCTAAAAATAGAAAGCTGGTCCGTTAGGGTCCAAACTGATTTTGATTGGCTCAAAATACGTCCATATCAGGCTCGTGCAGTCAGAATCTCAAAATAATCAGTTTTGCCATAGTGGGTCTATTCTGCTTTTTCAGAAGCATAACAGGAGCTCCGAGGTCATCAATGGAGGTCAATCGGCTGCCAGGCGTTAGATTCAACATTCAAAGCATTGAACAGAAGGCGAGATGGTAAACAAGCACGAAGAACGAAGAAAGAGGATGAAGACTGTGAAAATTTTCTAACACTGGTGAGTTTGGGCACCCCAGTTGAGAATAGGCGCCCATCTTTTTAGGGCACTAAAAGTTGAAATTAAGGTTTACACCTCCAATCAAAGTTGCTCAATTCTCTGTCAACTCCACAATGAATCCAACAGTGCAGTCATCAGATTATCCAGTCATCCGGAATTTGAGGCTGAACAGGGAGGTTTCAAACAAAAGTCAGAATGAAGAACATGCAAATTATCAAAAATTGACCAAGTTTGGGAACTTTCGGCGCCCCTGGTGAAGAAGAGCGCCCAACTTTTTGGAGCACCTAACTCAGCAGTTAGGGTTTGAGAATATGCTTAATCTCTTCGGTATATAGCCAGCTTCGCTACACCTGTCTCCGTCAACGCATCCGACTGTCCAATCTCCAGCAGATTCAGATCAAAGAGGAATATACCAAATGAAGGTTCTAAACTCTGAAGAAAGTCAAATGAAAAAATGGCTAAGTCTGGAAGGTTTAGGCGCCCCAAGAGAGAAGAGGCGCCCAAGATTTCAAGGGGTAAAACAGATGAATTCATAGATGAGGCTCTATTATGATCTCTTCGCAGTTGATCCAGCTCTCCAACGAGATATTCAGCGCGTCAATCGGAGTTGGCATTTGCCAGATACGGGAAGCTGAACATAGGGTGAAATAAGAGTGAAGTTTCAGAATTCAAAAGTGTCGGCGCATCAACCAACACCTCCTGAGTAGAAGCAGCAGGAAATTTTATGTACACTACGCAATGAGTGCTCTTCAAATTATGGAGGGGAAGCTCCCTCGTTGTGCTTTGACAAATATACTTGCAAAGGAAAATAAGCTAAAACTATGTCCTGTCTTTTTGTTTCTGCTGTAGAGGCACAAGGCTTTCTTGAAAGAACCTATACGTTGCAGCTGAGTTTTCTCTGGTTTTGCAGATCTACTAACTACAACTTAAATTTAATCTATCCAATCTCCTCAGGAAAACAGAGCGAGAGGAAACGGAGAAAGGTTTGACTAACTGACGATAAACGGGTTTAGACTCTCTACTTGAGGGCAAGGTGGCACAACTATCATCTCAATCTAAACCAGCTTATTAGGCACAAAACAGATTTAAGACTTTACCAAGACAATTTTATGGAACCCTATGTGGCATAACACTCGATTGAAAAAGTAAAGTCTTCACAAACAGCCTTTATCACCACAATCTCACGAAACCCTATGTGGCATAACCTTCAATTATAATGATAAAGATTCATAGAACAGATTTATCACTGCAATTTCTCGAAACCCTATGTGGCATAACGATTGATCACAATGGTAAATTAACACAAAACAGATTTATCTAAACTATGGAAAGAATTCAGCATTACAATCTTTCGAAACCCTATGTGGCATAACAATCAATTGCAATAGTGAAGACACATGAACAAGTACCAAAAAGAGCAATATTGAGGGCAAGGTATGCGCAGCATATATTTCTCTCTCAAGCAAAAGTTATTTACAAATGAGCAAAAGCTCTTATTTATATACATCAAGGTGTAGGGAACCCTAAAATCACCTTGTGTCATCTATAGTTCTCGCAATGCATGCAAGCTATGCGCCAAACCCTAATTAAGTAAACTATACAGTCAACTGGGAAACTACCCTCAGTTTAACTGAAACATCTAATCTAAAAATGAACAACTGTGCGAGCATGCACGCCCCAGTTGGAAAAGCATGTTAACCCGGAAGACT
>VDFB02245045.1:4287-28850 GCA_007258455.2 Sequoia sempervirens | reverse complement strand
ATTTCTATATTTTCCAAAATCTGACTAGTTTTTATTCCTTGTAGGTTGGAAATTGAAATTAAAGGAAAGAGAAGCATGAGGAAGATGTTTCATTAAATCAAAGTGTTTTTAAACACTTTAGTGTTTTTCTCAACACTTTGTTTAGGAATTGTTATCTTTTTCTTCCTTAGGATACTAGTTTTCGTTTGGGATTAAAAAGAACCTTTCAATTTCTTCTTGCAAAGGCTAAAATGAACTTTAGGATCACAAACTTACTAGATTTTGTTTCATGGATTAAACAATTGAACAAAGTGTTTATCATTTGTCTTTTGGTGCTCTAAAATGAAATCACATTTTGCTTTGTGGATTTAAAAAGAACAAGTGTAACTTTGTTTTGTGAAGGCTTACTTAAACTAAAGCCATTGAAAAAGGACGTATGCGCTTCTCTTGCGATTTATAGCGATCTTGAGAATCAAAAGGCCTTTTTCATGACTTTAGGGTGAGATAAAGCAATCACCTACACACTTCGATTTGGGCTTAAAATTGAACAAAATCTTGTGCGAGTGTGAGTGGGGGCTTTGTTGTGTATAATTTCTCTCTTTGTTACCAACAAGGATTGATCGAGTTACGAATATTGTTCTTCACTTGCTTTTGTTTATCCTAGAGGGCCTGCCTTGGGGAAAAATTACTCACCCAAGGGAACGACTCAACCAGTAACACTCTAAAGCCAAGAGTATTTCCAGCCGGGATATAAATGTGGATATTGGAAGAAACACCAATATCACGTGATTGATTCTGACAAGATGGATTCGAAAGGGGAATCTTTCCGTATGGGTCAATCTCCATGAATGGAAAGTCCTTATTAAAACCCATGTGCTAGAATTTGCCAAAATCCTTTAATATATTTGTTGGTGCAAGAACGGTCGTTCTGAAGCCACCCCACACTTTTACTGTCTTTTAGTAGAAATGGAAAACATGCCATGGGAGTTTCATGGGTGTTGATGCTTGGTTGCCCCATATAAGTGAGTTCTATGGAGGGGAGCCAGTGGGGTCAAGCATCTAACCATTCACTAAAGATAAGCGTAGCTGGACTTGTCCATGTGGGAATCCAACAAATATTGTCTTACACATCCATAGGATTCTACTTATTCTTGGGTTACAAAATGCATTGCTTGATCGAAAACATATTGAAAACCAACACTTAACATCATCATCCAAACTTCAAACCCTTTCGGAGATAAATACAATTGACTCAATCCACATGTTATTGCTTTCCATTGGGATTCACATCCTTAGAGGTTTCTAAACATTGGATTATATCTCGATTTGTCTCCTTAAGTAAACAATAGGAAAACCCTTTCCTTAAGTTCATTAAATTTCCACATAACATATCTTGTGGGGCTTGAAGAAATTAAGACATTGGACATCTTAGTTTGAAAACTTAATCAAAGAAAGTGGTTTTAGTAAAATAAAGACATTAAGCAAAGCTAAGAAAAATGAACTTTCATGTGTGTTGAAGACTCACAAATCCCAAAGCAAAAATCATTGGTTGGAAATCTAAAAATGAATGTTCAAATAAAATCATTTCTTGGTTACAAAGGTCTTTAGGAAGCATTTGCATGCTCTTCAATACCTAGGTCTAGGCAAACAAAGTTTCTTTTTTAGGTTCATCTAAGGATAAAAAAAAAATCAAAATCTTTTCCATGCATCCTTCAAAACATCAAAACAAACATCATCTCACAATCACCTTTTGGAAAATCTTGATACTCATCCTTGATACTAGGCTTTGTGGCAAAATCAAAATCATCCAAATCATTGAGACTATATCCTTGAAAACATTATCAAAACCACCTTTGGCTAGGTATGTGTAGATGCATCCTTTTGCATATGCTTAGTCAAAGTTATCAAAATCATCTTTCCTAGCTTAGTATATGTAGATGAATCCTTCTCCATATGCTTAGCAAAAGCTATCATCTTGTTTGAATAGGTGTGGGTAGATGCATCCTTCTCCTCACACATATTCAAATCATCATCCTTCGAGCAAATCTATCCCTTAGATCATTATCCAACATCTTAGGGTCTTTTTGTTCAAAAATAGAAAAAACAAATCAAAACCAAAATCAAGGACAAAATCCCAAATCCAAAGTCCAATCAAAATCAAAATCAAAATCTGCAAAGTCCTAAAAGCCTAGTATCTCATTTAAGATTTATCAAAATCCAAAACATTTGTATCATCCATCATCATCATATCATCACCTTTGATCCCCAATGCATCCTAATTTTTTTTACTTTGGACATAAAATAGAGATCAATCCAAAGAATCAAGAGATTCATCTCCCATATTCTCGAAGATTGATCCTCATTTTATGGTTCTAACTAGATCTCAATACAAGAAGAGTATGGAAGCCAACAAAGAAACACCCACTTCAAGTGATCTTATCCAAACAAACATTGAAATGAATCTTGCTGAATCAAGTAATCCGTTGACTCTCTCATCATCGCAAAATCCGCAAGAAGAAAACCAAGAAGAGGATCTTACTTTTGGAATATCTCGCGAGGAAATGACTGAAATGCTCCAAAATATGGAGAACCATAAAATCATTAACATCATGATGAAGCTTAACCCTTCGTTATACATGCTTGAGCTAGCAAAACAAGGGGCCAAGTTACCTTCAGATTTTGATGTGAGTACTATAGTAGAGACATATTTTCCATCAATCTCATCCACCATTCCTATCTCATCTACACCCCCATCTCAAAACATCACGCAAAACATTCTAAAAATCACAACATTGTTTGCTCCAACCCAACCTAATGTCAACAAGGGAAACACATTCCTCAATGCTCTTCAAGCACACCCCCTTGTTAATAATCAAAATTTGGATGCAAATACAATCTTGGAACAAAACATACCCCAAAACCCATTACACAAAAATGTTCCTCTCACCTTCCATCACAATCCATCATCATCATTTTTTCACGCAATTCCTCAAACCCCTCTCCTCACAAATCCACAAGAAGAGGGAGATATGTTCAGACCAGGGGGCGTATTCGACACCACGAAATTTTCACAACTAACACCCCTTACATTTCCACCTCTCCCACCATTTCAATTATCATCCACACCACTCCTTGGTCGAGGGCTTCCCCCTCTACCAAGTATCAATCAAAACAACATCATCAATCAAAGCATTATGCCAAACGCTCAAAAATTGTCGTCAACATCGCACCAACAGACGACAAACACACAAACAATTGCAACATCATCAAACACCCCCTAATATCGAAAAGCATGGTATCTCAAGGACCAATCACATCAATACCACCATCCACCACTCAAAACATCAACACAACATTATTGCTCACTACAAACTCCATTCCAAATCCAACACCACCCCCACCACCACCAACTTCCACCACATCAAGTCAATATAACGCAACATTGCAAGCCACTTTTCAAAGAGGGTATCAACAAGTGCAGAAACAAAAAGCCGTATGCCTAGCTACTCAACAAGCCACTCAAGCATTACAAGCACACAAGACTGCTCAAGCACAAGCTCTATTGCAAAAAAAATCAGCACAAGCTCAATATCAAGCACAAGCACAAGCACAAGCACAACTTCTTGCACAAGCAGCGCAACTGCAAGCATATCAACAAGCATTAAAGCAATATCAAGAGCAACAAGAGGTAGCAGAATTGGCAGCCCAACAACAAGCATTGTGGGAACAATAGAAAGCACAACAAAAAGCATTGTTGGAACAACAAAAAGTGCAACAACAAGCACAAATCTTAGTGCAGCAACAACAAGATCAACAACAAGCATTGTTCATACAAAAGCAAGTGGAAGCCTACTTCACCTGCCAAAACATGCAGATACCATTGAACAACACACCAACCAACCCACCCATCCAACCAATGATTGAAACATCCCAAAACACTTTCATCCCACCCCATGATCCGTAAAATGTTGTTACGACACAACTCAGGTTACTCTCGCAACAAGTGCTTGACCTTCAATCAAGGTGAACAACCAAAACACCAAGCAACTTATGTCCCTATCCATTTGATAGGAGCTTAGCAATGAAACCATTCTCCAAGGGATTTGAAATCCCCAAATTTGACAAGTATCGAGGGATGGGAAACCCTGAAGATCACATCAGGGAATTCCAGGTTCACCACATGGAGGTTGCATATGATGATACTTATCTGATGCGGCTATTTCCTAGGAGCTTGGCAGGCCCTGCTATAGAATGATTCTCTCGCTTACCTTCAGGCATTAGAATGTTCCAAGAAATTAGGGATGCATTCATTAAAAATTATGCATGCAACATTGCAATGGATGTTAGTCTCAAAGAACTCTCAGCTCTAAAACAAGGAAAGGGTGAATCATTCACCTCATTCCTACAACGATGGTGATCCAAAGCCAATCAGAGCAAGTGGACCATGCCAGAAGAACAAGTTTGAACCATCATATCCAACCTTGAAGGCCACTTGGAATTTCATCTCAAGGTTCAGGGAATCACCACATATGAGCAATTGATCTCCAAGGCGCTCAACATCAAAAGAGCCCTTGTGACTCAACCTGCAGAATCAACATCATACCACGAACACGAAAATAACCGCTCACTATCCAATTAAAACGATAAATCTCACGCATGGGCAAGGAAAAAAACATTACTAATGATGGCGTCGTCAATGCCAAGGTGGTCATTAGTGGTCCTCGCCAAAATACACCCACATCGCAAACCCAAACATAACATCAAAACAATCATCACACGACATACCATCCAAACAACAATCCAACCATCAATAATCTCAATGACCAAAGAGGACCACCCCAATGCAAAAGTTATCCCAAACAAAAATACACCATTTTGGGGGAACCACTTGAGGACATAATGAAAAAGTTGATCGACGAAAAACTCATCAAGCCTCATACATTTGAGAACTACCTAGAACCTAATGTCAAACCTCCTTGGTATAACGAGAATCAAATTTTTGAATTTCATAAAATCAAAGGCCATACCACAAATAGTTGCATGAGACTCAAAAACATCATCCAAGATCTCATCGACGAAAAAATCATAAACGTAGAACAACCCACGGGGAATCGGGATCTTAAGATATATACAAATCCAATGCTGAATCATGGTAACAAAGGCCATAAAAATGATAAAGGGAAGGGAAGTGTAAATCATGTGTATGAAACAGTCGTTGCCTCCCTAAATGAAGACTGCATGGCCATCACCATCAAGGGCGCCCATGCCGAAGAATGTGGAGTCACCACAAGAGGCGACAAAGTAACCATTGCAGGAACATCCCAACGAAATAGAGTCCCTACATCCAGATCCATTCATAATGGCTACAATGTCCTAGATCAACTTAAGAGAATGCCAGCCCACATCTCCATCATGGAGTTGTTAAAAATATCATCAGATCATAAGAAGATCCTCGAGGAAGCATTAGCCTCATCCACTATCCCTGCAAATCTCGATGCGAAGCAATTCCAAGCTATGGTCAAAAATATCATAACGCCTAATCTTCTTACATTCTCTGACCAAGATTTCCCTGCCCAACCATCTCACAACCGTGCACTTCACTTGGAAGCCATAGTACATAAGAGAAAAATCAAAAGGGTCTTGGTGGATGGAGGTGTAGGCTTGAACATATGTTCCCTAATCCTTATCAAGTAGTTGAAAATATCAGAAGAGTCCATCGACAAAGGAAAGGGCATCACGATAAGAGAATATGATGACCAAGAAAGAGTGTCTCAGGGCACGATTAAACTACCTATTCAAGTAGGGCCAACTCTCATGGAAACTACTTTTCAGGTCTTGGACCTTGGCTTGCCGTATAATATCCTCCTGGGGCACCCATGGATCCATGCGATGAAAGCCGTAGCATCAAATTTCCACCAATGTGGGAAATTTACACATAATGGACAAGAGGTTATTGCCCATGGAGACCCCGAACCATTTTCATATTGAAAAAATCTTGAGGCAAAGTATTACAAATTTCCCCAAGTGCCAAAAAATGATGAGGGCCCATCCACACCATATATCGACCTTGTGACTCTCGCGTCCACTTCTGAGACAGAGACACCCACCATTCCCACCATCTCTAACATCAATCTCATCATCCAGGGGGATGGTTGTGGAAGCTAAAATCTCCCTAACAATGCTTTTGTGATAGGAGAGTTACCACAATCTCCTAGATCATGGAGACGTCCACAAGAAAATCAAGCTTCCACATCACAAACATATCCTGAAGACTATCCTAAATTCAAAAGATGGGGAGACCTTGGCCAAGAGGTTATTGAAGCAGATCCATCTCACATGTTATATCAAGATGAAAGATTGGCACCTGAATTACCAATGGATGAGACAAGCAAGGGCCTACAAATGATGCTCACAATGGGTTATGACAGAAACCAAAGACTGGGACAAAATGACAATGGCCTCATAATACCTATCATTCCAGAGACGTGACCCATAACAAATCTTGGCCTTGGATGTACCCCTCCGAGCATAACCATACGTGGCCAAAGTCCTCCGATTAGAATGGTTAATATTTCTCCTCAGCCAATAGCAGCAGAAGTACACTTATCAATATCCATAGGTAGAGACATACATAACTTTATAACTGAGGCCTATATTAGTAGCGATGACGAGGATACCATGACCAATCTACCTAGGTTATTTGAGGATACCACCCTTTGCATGATTAGTACCTTATTTTTTAAATCCGATCATTAAAATCATGACATTCGTTTAGTCTATCCCCAACTCATCGACTATGACCAACGAGGACCATCGATTCTCGATACATTCAAAAATGATGAGGCGCTCTCATAATTCATGGGATTGTGGGATAACATTCTAGATGGGGATCACAAAGTAGGCTTTATAATAGAGTTGGACACACATGCCTATTATGGGGAAATGATTGAATCCTTCAGTCGTAAAAGTGAGAAACTAAGAATCATACCCAAGTCCTTGAGTGAAAACCACACTGTGGCACTCTCTGACAAGAAAAAAGTAAAAAAAAAGGACGTATCCAATGGTGGAAACCTCTCTGAGGCGCTCGAGGATGAAGGATTCAATATTCCTTTAAGAGCTATTCATCAGGAAAAGTCAACAGTCTTGGCTGAAAAATGCAATCCTGTCAACCTAGGAATAGAGGAGACCCCGCATATCACATTCTATGCGGAAACACTATTATCAGAAGAGAAAGAACTCCTAGCAGCATTCCTAAAGGAAAGACAAAAAAAATTCGCATGGAGTTATGCTGACATGCCAGGGCTTGATCCAAAGACTATGGTTCATCACTTAGTAGTGTATCCAGAAGCAAAACCAGTCAAACAAAAGCCTCAAAAAATGCATCCTCAAATTGCTCTATTAGTGAAAATGGAGCTGAAAAAGTTACTAGATGCATGATTCATACGACCAATCGATTACCCAGAATGGGTGTCAAATTTGGTACCTTTTTCAAAACCTGACGGAGCCATTAGAATCTACGTAGAATTCAGGGATTTGAACAAGGCATGTCCAAAGGATGATTTCCCACTTCCTAACATCGACATGATAGTAGACATGACAGCAGGACATGAGATGCTATCACTAATGGATGAATTTTCAGAATACAATTAGATCATGATAGCAAAAGAGGATCAACACAAGACAACTTTCACTTGTCCATGGGGGACATACTATTAGAACATGATGCCATTTGGCCTAAAGAATGCAGGAGCAACATATCAAAGGGCCATGAAATTGATCTTCCATGACATGATTCACAAAATAGTTGAAGACTATGTTGATGACATCCTAGCTAAATATAGAAAAAAGAAAAGATCATATAGCAACCTTAAGTGCTATCTTTGACAGATTGGAGGAATACAAAGTCAGACTAAATCCCAAGAAGTGCATCTTTGGCATACAATCAAGTAAATTGTTAGGATACATAGTTTCCATGAGGGGTATTGAGGTGGATCCAACAAAAGTAAAAGCAATCCTTGAGATGGAAGCACCAAAGACATTAAAACAACTGAGAGGTCTCCAAGGAAAACTTCAATCCATCCGACAATTCATAGCACAACTAGAAGACAAGAAAAATCCATATTCTCACCTACTCCACAAGGGGGTAGCGTATAAATGGGAAACAAAATGCAAAGAGGCATTTAAAAAAATCAAGGAATATCTATTGAAACCGCTAGTCTTAATGCCACCCATCCCAAGAAAGCCATTGATCCTATATGTGTCAGCAATAGCAACAACCCTTGGGGCTCTGTTGGCTCAGCATGATGAAAATGGAATGGAGAGGGCTATCTATTATATCAACAGGACAATGGTTGGTCATGAGCTAAACTACTCATTCATTGAGAAAGCATGCCTCGTAGTAGTGTTTACATCACAAAAAATTAGATATTACATGTTGGCACACAAGATCACGCTCATTGCCAAAATTGACCCCCTCAAGTATCTACTATCAAAGGCAATGCTAACCGGAAGAATGGAAAAATGGGTAATGATATTATCAGAATATGATATTGAGTATGTGGAGAGGAAAGCAATCAAGGGTTAGGTTATCACAGACCAATTGGTAGAAGCACCTATCTATTTTGAGAATCCTCTTGTCTCAGAGTTTCTAGATGAATCTATTTTTAACCTCAACGTAGCTGACCACTGGAAACTATACTTCGATGGTTCACACACACAACACAAATCAAGAGCTGGTGTCTTCTTCATCACCCCACAAGGGGATTGCATACCAAGGTCATACAAACTAGAATTTCCTTGCACTAACAACATCACAGAATACAAGGCTTTGACTATAGGTCTCAGAATAGCAGTGCAATGGAACATCATGGCTCTCAAAGTGTATGGAGACTCTCAGTTGATCATAAATAAAGTCAATAATGAATATCAGACCAAGGATGACAAGCTCACTCCATACAAGAAATTGATGGAAACTCTCAAGGAATATTTCATTGAAATAACATTTGAGTAGATCCCTAGAACCAACAACAAAGCAGCAGATGCCATGGCAACAATTGGATCCCTACTGGACATCCCCAACAATGTTCCAAAATATGAATTTTTGATAGTGCGGCTTCTCATTCCTGCATTCGAGGTACCAGAATCAGAATTCGTGTGCGAAATCATTGGTCCTAATGATCCTTGGTACCATGACATCTATACATACCTTCGCATAGGAGCCACACTCGCTAATCTACCATCAAACCTAAAATAAACCTTTGTTAAAAAGGCATCCAAATTTGTCATCCTAGGAGATACTCTATACCATAGGAGCATAGAAGGAACCCTACTACGCTGCTTAAATGCTGAGGAGGCATTAACTACTCTAATTGAAGTACACAATGGTATCTGTGGTTCTCACTCGAGTGCAATGACCATAGCCAAGAAACTGCTGAGGATGGGGTATTATTGGCCCACAATGGAAAAAGAAGCACATGATCATGCTAGAAGGTGTCTACAATGTCAGCAACATGGGGACCTCATCCATGCTCCAGCTCAAGAGCTTCATCCTATCGTGACACCATGTCCCTTTTTGCAGTGGGGACTCAATCTCATTGGGAAAGTCACACCCACCTCATCCAATGGCCACAAATTCATCATTGGGATAGATGCTTTAAATCACTTGCACGTCTATCAAAATAGACTCAAAAGAAGCTACAATAAGAAAATTAGAAGCAGGATGTTCCAAGTCGGTGAACTGGTCTTAAAAGAAAATCAGAAGAATGTCCCAAACCCAAGCAGTAAAGGAAAGTTTGAACCCAATTGGCTGGGACCATTCGTCATCACAACAAGTTACAAATTGGGGGCATACCAACTATCAACACCCAAAGGGGAACCCCTACAGTAGCCCATGAATAGTGCTCATCTCAAAAAGTTTTAATCCTAAATCTTTCAAGGTATAGAACCAAAAATCAAAAAAATCAGAAAAAGTCTTAAAAAAAATGGTTACTTTGGCAAAAACCTGGCAAACATGCATCTTAGTGACAACCAAAAATCAAAAAAAGAAAAAAAAATCCAAAAAAATTAGAAAAAGGATAAAAAATAGTAAAGAGAAAAATCATCCTCTAGTGAAAACCATTTCGGTGGCACTTTGGGCAAGTACCTTGGTGAAAACCTGGCAAATAGGTGCCTTGCGTAAATAAGCACTTTCCATCCACCAGGATATTTGTGGCTCGTTCAACATCATCCCTTCATTTCGCTTCTATCATCCATCACATCCAGGTCTCCATCCATCACTCATCCATTCACATCCGCACCATAGCTTGGTCCTGTTTTTGTATCATGATCCCTCCTAGTACTACTTGACCCATCCTCAAGGTTAGTTTGTCCTGCCTTTATCAGAGTAGTCTATTGCATCACCTAGGGGCATGTTCTTATCAGATCAGATTCGTGTATATTCTTAAAGTCCTCAAATTAGAAAATCCAAAAACATCAAAAAATCAAAAAATCCAAAAACATCAAAAAATTAGAAAATCCAAAAACATCAAAACATATCCAAAATCCCAAACAGGTCAAAAAGTCATTCAAAAATAAAAAACAAGGTCGTCTTGTCAAACTACACCATCTCTGAGCTTGAACGTAGGCAAGGTTGATCTTTGATCATCCACCGAGACATTTAGGTTAGTCCTATAGGAGTTCGTCATAATAAACTGACATCTCATTATGTATATCGTCATTTGTAAATCAGTCAAGTCGTCAATTGAACTATGTGGTCTCTACGTATATAACATAGGCAAGGCTAATCTGTTGATCAGCTCTCGAGGCCCCTAGGATAGGTCTTTAGGTTAGTCTCTTGGTCAAAATCACAAAAAATCCCAAAAACATTGAAAAATAAAAAATCAAAACATTTGCAAAATCCAAAAAATACCAAAAATAGCCTCAAAACATTGCAAAACTCCAAAAACATCTAAATATTTGAAAAAACCCATCCACCTCATCTTGCATGCACCCACAATAACACCATTCATAATAAACTGATCGTCACCCTCAACCTTTGGTGAAACAGTTGGGAACAAGTCTAGCAGATTAAAAGTAAACTCCAAACATCAAGTCTTAAGTCTAAATCGGTGCGTAAGCAAGTTGGTTATCTCTTCGTATTGGTAACTCATCATCTAAATTAGTCCCATATCAATCATCCCTTAGAACACTTTGGATAAATGAAATGACGTGCCGCCATCCACTAACATGTCCTAGGATGAATCCTTCCTACAATGGGCATTATCTTTTGGCAATAAGTTTCGGTTCTTATCCTTAGAAAACACATCCTCTTTCTGTTAGCGGTATTGAAGAGCATCAATTTGTTTGTTTACTTGGTCTTTATCTTTTGACTTATCTTATTTTCACTCATTCCAAGGACATCTCGATGATATCCCAAAATAGAGGATTTAGAGAAATAGGAATGGGGCAACGATCATTATCTTTTGTTTGCTGTGCTTGTTGGACGTTCTTGTAATATAACTTCGGCGAATACTTGCTTTGTTAGGTATGTATGGAAGAGGTCTAGGGAATTTTTTTGACTATTGCATGGATAGGTTTACCTTTCCGTGTTTTGGTCTGAGGTGTCTGAAACTTCTGAAGTGCATCCTAGCAAGGTTTCCGTATGTCAGCTATGAACAAGAATGCTTCTATCTAATTGTCAAGTCAAAGTTCATCTCACTGGGTACAACGCCATCCTGGTTTTCTATACCTTGATGCATCATTCCACGTGTGTTATCAAACATAAGAAAATTTGGCCCTTTGAAAATCCCAATTCCTCGGCAAGTAATCATCATCACCATCATCATTTGCATCTGCATCATCTTCTGTCTTGTTGAAATGACTTCTTTTCTTGCTAACCGCATTAACAAGGTACTATGACAGTTAACCATTATCACCATCATTGTCATCAATCCTGCATCCAAAAACCATTAGCATATTGCATAAGCATATCATATAGGAAAAATACACATCGCATATCCATCATCATATAAATAGTTTGATCATAAACATTTTTCATAGATAGGTGCATCCATGTCATTGCATTTCACCCATTACATCACATCTCATGATATTATATCAATCATTGCATAAACATTCATTTACATTTCACAACCATTTCATATTACCATCTATCATATAAATCATCGCATAGCATCTATGGAGGCATTTCATAATCATTTTTGCATAATCATAAACAATAGGTATATAAGCATTTAATTCATTAGGCATACATACTTGTATAACATCATGACATTATCTTACTACTTTATGTTCACATTACATTACGCATCAGCATATCACTTTGCATTAACATATCATTGCATCACATACATCATCATTTAGTATGTTTAGAATAACAATAACATTTGTTATTCTAAGCATCTCATAAAACCATCTCATCATGCATTAACACCATTTCATTAGCATCATATTACGACTATTGCATTTCATATTTCATCACCCATATCATCTCATAAATAACATCATAAAACATCCATGGCATAAATCATTCCACATAGGTATAGACGTATAAAAATTCATTACAAACAATTCATAAATACATCCATTCATAAACATGTCATAAGCACAATTTACATATCATTTTGCATGTGCACCATAGATCATATCATTTCACATATTGGACCATCACATTTTCATTATCATAAATAAACCATCACATTATCATATCATAGGTTAGCATAATATAGATTTGTTAGTCATAATCATTGCATAAACATCATTGGAAATAAATGAATCCATAACATATACAAGTAGAATCAGACATGCACAAATAAAGAGTACGCATTTCATCACATCAAAATCGGCTCATATGTATATATATATCATCACACAACTGTCATAGTACAAGAATAAATCGGATCACTGTATATATATGTCAATCAGTACAAAAGGCCCATCGGGCTATCAAAAAATGAGCCCACAAGGCACAAAAAGTATATATCATCTCTATCAAGCTTGATCCCTATGAATGCTGCCCTCACCCATGTCACCATGACCCTCTGGTGGTTTGTGGCTAGCTCGCTCTGAATACTCTACGACCCACTCTGCTCTGGGCACTGTATCGTGATAGGCCCACCGATAGTACTCTGCCTCTCGAATAAAATCCCTGTAGGATCGCATTGACATTGTACCTTGGGAGGAGGAGGTTGTCATACTCTCTATCTACTACCTCTGGTCGAGCTCTATGGATGCCTGTAGCTTTGCAGCCTGCCTCTGTTGCACAACCTAATCTCTCTCTGCCCTGAGCTGCTCTCTCTCAACCCTCACTTGATCTCTCTCAGCTGTGACAACCTGCACCTGGGCCTGCAGCTGTACAATCAAGGTGTCCCGTGCATCTTCCTATCCCTGTGGCTGCACCCGTGGCTGCGTGTGAGGCTGATCCTCACCTTCGGCTCGTGGTGGTGGAATTGGCGGCACCTGCTGTTGATCCTGCATATGTACATCTTTGTGACCTAGCGGGACTGTGGTGCAGGAGCACCCAATATTCTTAAGGAACATCCGAGAGGTCAGGAGGTTGAAGGGGTTAGAAAGACCTATCAATCCTGTCATAGCATCAATTATGGTATCTTGGAGCCTATGATGGCATTTGGAATGAATAAAGGTAATGCGACTATCAAAAGTCCTAAGGGTCCTGAAAGGACCATAGGACCAAAAAAAACTTGTAAGTGGACCAATAGTGTCCAAGGGGTGTAGGTAGGTCTATAATGTTTTAATTAGGTCAATTATGGTTAAATATTAAAGTTTAGATAGTTTTTAGTCAATACAAATCAATAAAATGTAAGTTTGGAAATTCAAATATTTGAATTCCAATTTGGGCGGGTAGCTAGTCTTTAGGAGTTTTAACAACTTTTGTGTAATATAATCAACCCCAAATTGTTTGAGAAGTTGGGGAAGGGATATACAAAGCCAAAATAATCATTTGTATGGAGGTTGGGCGTTTGGAGCAAGTACTGTACAGACTGTTTTATGGAAATAGTGAAAAACATAGTTTTCTTGCATTTTATTGTGTTCTTTTGATGAATACTTGATTTGTATTGAAGTTATGTCTAGTAGGATGCTTTAGGAGTTTTTTTTTACATATTTTAACACCACTGAAGGCTCTAAAAGCAGTAATAATTAATTTCTTTGCATTTTATATTGACTGTCCTCAAGGAAACACATAATTTACATTAGTTTGAGGGTTTTTTCATGGATGAATGATCCATTTAATGGGAAATGTGACTGAGACCAATGAAATGGATCATGATTAACTTGTATCATACCAATATAACAATCTAAAAGTGTAGGAAAGAGGAATCATATGGTGTACACCAAGATTTGATAGTGAAAAGTGCTTGAAGACGGAGGCTAGGGTATAGCAGTAGAAGAACTGCCTTAAGGAGGGGTATGTTTTTGAGTTGGGATAGACTAAATATGTTTTCCTAATGGTGTAGAGTCAATGAACAAGTTCTGGAAGTGATTGGAAGGTTAGTTTTCAAGAAGCCCTAGTTTTGAGGCAAGTTAAGGAGGGTTTTGTGTTTGAGTGTGTTAGAGGTGTCATAGAGGCCTAAAAACTTGGAATATTTGGTTTTGAGTCATTTTAAGAGACTATTGAAAGTTTCATGGTCAGTCGTTGAATTTAAAGAGGGGTTGCTTTGGAAAAGAGGGCTAATTGGGCCTAGTTTTTGAGGAGACAACAGGTTTTGGAAGGGATTGTCTGAAGCAAGTGATATCAAGGTTTGGATATGTTGTTTTTCATAACAAACCACATCTGAAATAGTCATTATATTGGAGATTCCTTTGGAAAGTTTGGGAGCAAAGTCAAAAATCCTTCGCTAGAGGCCTAGTTGGGCTAGAAGCCTAGTTAAGGTGAAAAATTGGTTTTGTGTCTAAGTCAAAGGGTTGGGATTTGAAATCATTCAAAAAAATTTTGTTTGAGTCTTTTAAGAGTATTCCTAGGGTTTGGGTCCATAAGGAAGGCAACTAAGTCATTTGGTGCATTATTGACGTTTGTCTCCACCAGGGTGCCTGAAGAAGGGTTGAGATTGCATCATTAAGTTCCTTGAAATCTTTGTGTTTGTTTCAAAGTCCCAGACCCTTTGCATCAGACTGGGGGCACACCTAATGGATTCTGTTGAATCTCAACCCTACGTCCTCATCCTCGGCCTCCCCCTCTACCCCTAACTCTGCACACATCTGGATCCTCACCTGGAATGGTCAATCGAAGAGGAGGTCGAAACTAGTCTCTGTAAGCCTAGGTGGTGCCGGGATCTACCAAACCCTAATCATAAGCCCACGGTCAGGTTACCAAGTGCCAAAAGCTGTCGACTGCCTTAGAGGTAGGAATGTACTATCCCCATGACACCTGTGTCATGTTGCGAGCAAAGATGACTACATAGTCGTCATTAGGCTGATCCTGCGGCTCTCCAAACTGATGCTGTACGCGCCAAGGAAGGTACCTCTCGATCATCGCATGCTCCCACCCCTACATGTATTGGTCTTGGGGCAATAAAATAATTGATTGACATCATCAGCTCATCCGGGCCGACCAAGGTACGGTCTCCAAGTGAAAACTAGCATCTCTTCCAGGACCCGCCTCCAGTAGGGGATCCCATGCTCACTAGTGTGTGTAAAGGACACACCACCTCTGTATCGTGCCACAAGGGCATCATCTGCCCCCATCAGAATTGGAACGACACATGGCCGTAGCAGAAAAATGTGCTTCCACGCCCAAATGTGAAGTAAAGTCACTCCAGCCCCCAGCGCTCTGCCGTCCATGTATACGTACTCGTGAAGGTCCCTGTAAAGGGAGGCTAGCAGTATAGATCCCCATGCAAAGTGAACAGGCCTGTCTCAGACCATTCGCTCCCAACAATACCTCCAGCTGGGACTAAAATATCGCCCTCGTCTATCTGGGGCAACAAGACCCGAAATAATAGTTGCAACCGCCCAGCAGTAGGGAGGTGCTATAACCCTATAGCGCTCTAGTTCAATCTATTCCTCGCAGTAGATGATGTCCCGTGTGGTGAGGACTCTGATGCAGGCCTCACATACCTCTTCCATATCAAATATCGCTTGTTGCCCATGAATAGGCAATCGAAAAATGTGCCAAACGTCCTTTGAAGTGACGGTGGCCTCGCCAGTGGGGAGATGAAATGACGACGTCTTGTTGTGCCACCTCTCGGCCAACACCGATAACATCCCTAGATGAGTGCACATGGGCGCTGTGTACGTAATATGCCACAATCCCGCAACTCCCAGTCAATCCTGGTCTCTGTCGCTTAGGTCCCATAAGATGCTAGCCAAATCTTGTGATCGGTGCTCCCGAGAGTAGAGCTCCCTCGCCGCATCCTGTATCAAGGAAGGTCAAAGTGTTAAATTTTTTGAAAAATTCCTAGTCGAACGCTCCAGAAACGTCCCCAGCGGCCGAATTTGATTTTACTCAAACTCTGACGCTTGAGCCCAAAAAGAGCCAAAGGGTGCTACCATGATGCACTTTCCCGTCTAGTTTCACAGTTTTTGTGAAAAGGACGACGCCGCGACGCACTTTACCAAACCAACCCGCTGAGCTTGAGCCCAATGTCAAAGTTTTTAAACTTCAAACAGCACCGCGCGGTGCAGTTTGAATGCTGAATGATGCTATATAGCTCTGTTGGAGGTGAGCCGCTCCTTTAAAGCATTAAATAAGACACTAAATGAAAATACGAGGCTTGGGTAAGGCTCACATAACAGTGCCTCAATGCCAGGTGGCCGTTAGTATGTCCAAACTTAATCGGTGATGTGCAGGGAAAGCTATCATTGCACCATATCACCAGAGAGTCAGAGCTCAATTCTCAAGGTTGCTAGCGGAAGTGTGTGAAAATGACTTGAAAGTGACCCCTCGGGCCCCTTTTAAGCCTAAAAATTAGAGTTTTTTAACCCTGAAGGGATGTCCTGCTAGGGTTTTGGACCCTCGAACCTATTTTTGTTCAATTGAGGCTTGTTTTTCATTGTTTTATTGCGTTTAGACACATTTTTAGCCTCTCGGGGCCCTTTCGAACCTGTCGGGTACTTGGTCATCTTTTTCGCGAGATCACCAAAAAAATTAAAATTTTTGTCCAATCTCTCGAGGGGGAATTATAATGGAATGTTTTCTCTCGCCATGCGGCAGTGGGGCAAGTTTTTAAATATCAAAAATTTTGGCTTTGATCGAGATCGTTTATTCTTTGAACCAATGCAATGAGTGCATTGCTTCAAAGAGGGGCAAAATGTAGACATGTGAAATATACTGATTGACATTGCACATCTGATCCTGATTACTAACATCGTTTCTTCCTGAATCATCCCTCGGTCTAACCATTTAATCAAATTCCCCTATCTAATTAAATTCATCAACTTTCATCCCTTAATTAAATAAATCATTTTGTCTAATTAAGTCACTCTCTCATTAATTAAATCAATCCATCTGATCTAATTATCCCTATTTAATTAAATGATCAATTTATTTGATTAAATCTCTAAAGTCTATCCATTAAATTAAATAAATTAAAACCTTATTTGATTTAATCTAACACCTATCTTTTAATTAAATAAATCAAAATCCTTATTTAATTAATCTCGGTCATATTCCTCTCTTATTTGATTTAAATAAATCCATAAATTTGAGTCAAATAGGTCACATCATCTAACCCTCTCATTAAATTAATTAACCCTTAATTAATTTAATCTCATCTCATGTCCCATCCTCTAGATAATGCAAGTTGCACATGAAAATAGATTTAATTCATTTATTAAATCTCTATTTTCCTCACAAGACATCTTTTGGAACATTCTCTCAATTTGAATTCAAAAATTCCAAGTCAACATGTACATCCAACAAGGCAATAAATTCATCTTACATGTCCTTTGCCTTGAGCCAAGTGGCATTTATTGTATTTTTCCTTCCCTCTTACATGTCATTTAAACAAAATTTGAATTTCAAATTAGGCATTTATTGGCACAAACCCCAAATCTTGCACATCCTTCATCCATTCATAGCTTGACAAGTGGCATCATATCATTGGATGAATGTTAGTTCCACATTGCTCAAATTTGGACATTCATCCATCTTGACTTTCTATAAATAAGGAGCTCATATCCTCATTTCATCATCCACAATCTAGGCAAAGTTACCATGCTCAAAGATCTCTTGAAATCCATCCATTATCATTGAGTCATAGCTATGTTTTTGCATATTTTTGGCTTGGAGTTCTTAATCTTCATCAACAAAGTGGATCAATCATCTTCAACATATTGAGCTTGCATCATAGGAATTGGGAAAGGGCCAATTTTCACATAAAATTGGCACCAATTCCCCCATGGGATCATGCATTTTCTTTTCTAATTAGGATTTGATCTTTGTTTTGTCATTTTCATTCTGTTCTTCACTATTTTCTTCCTAATTTGAATGTTGTAAATGGATTTCATGGGGAATCCTTGTTTTAGCTTGCAATTCCTTGTTTAACTTGTTTACTCATGTCGTTTTGCAGGTACTAGGAAAAGGGTTCGCACAACAATAATTGATTATGAGTGATGTTTATTACGGGTGCAAGCAAGACGAGATGGATGGATTTTTTCAAATATTTGGATGTTTTTGACGTTTTGCAATGTTTTGAGGCTATTTTTTGGTATTTTTTTAGATTTTCAAATGTTTTGGGGTTTTTTGAGATTTTGACCAAGAGACTAACCCAAAGACCTATCTTAGGGGCCTCGAGGTTTAATCAACAGATTTTCCTTGCCTATGTTATACACATAGAGATCACGTAGTTCGACTGGCGACTTGACTGATTTACAGATGAAGATATACATAATGAGATGTCAGTTTATTATGACAAACTTCTAAGGGACTGACCTAAGTGTCTCGGGGGATGATTAAAGATCAACCTTGCCTATGTTCAAGTCTCAAAGACCCGTAGTTCGACAAGAAAACTTTGTTTTTGACTTGTTTTGGATTTTGATATATTTTGAATGTTTTTTGGATTTTTGGTGTTTTCTGATTTTTTGGATTTTCTATTTTTAGGACTTTAAAGATATACATGAATTTGATCCGATGAGAACATGCCCCTAGTGTGATGCAATAGACTACTCTGATAAAGGCAAGACAAACTGACCTTGGAAATGGGCCGAGTAGTACTAAGAGGGATCATGATTTGAAAACAGGACCAAGCTATGGTGCAGATGCGGGTGGATAAGTGATGGATGGAGATTCAAATGCGATGAATGATAGAAACGTAATGGATGGATGATGCAAAAAAAGCCGCAAATATCTTGGTGGATGAAAAGTGCTTATTTACACAAGGTGCTTGTTTGCTAGGTTTTCACCAAGGTACCTGCCCAAAGTGCCACCGAAGTGGTTTTCACTATAGGACGATTTTTCTTTTTACTATTTTTGATCCTTTTTCTAATTTTTTGTTGTCACTAAGATGCCTGTTTGCCAGGTTTTCGCCAAAGTAACCATTTTTTGAGGACATTTTCTGATGTTTTTTTGATTTTTTGGTTCTATACCTTGAAAGACTAGGCATAAAACTTTTTGAGATGAGAGCTATTCATGGGCTCTTGCAGAGGTTCCCCTTCGGGTGTTGAGAAATGATATGCCCCTGACTTATAACTTGCTATGATAATGAATGGTCCCAACCATTTGGGTTCAAATTTTCCTTTGCTATTTGGGTTTGGGACATTCTTCTGATTCTCCTTTAATACTAGTTCTCTGACTTGGAAAGTCCTGCTTCTGATTTTCTTGTTATAGCTCCTTTTGATTCTATTCTGATAGAATTGTAAGTGATTTAAAGCATCTATACGTTGCTCATCCAGTAGCTCCAGCTCATTTAGTCTTGATACTCGGTACTCTTCATCTGTGATGAGGTTTTGCAGTGATATTTTGAGTGATGGGAGCTCGATCTCAATGGACAGTACTACTTCTGATCCGTAGACCAGGGAGAAGGGTGTGGCGCTGGTGGGTGTGTGGATGCTGGTTCAATAGGCCTAGAGGGCAGGATTAAGCTGCAAATGCCAGTCACGAACTGCATCATTGACTATTTTCTTGAGGATTTTCAAAATGGTTTTGTTTGTGGCTTCTACTTGGGGGTAAAAGCACAAAGTTGTGTCACACTTTCAGCCAACTTATTAGCACAACTGAATTTAAGTATTTCTAACTAAAAATCAATTTTGGTCAAACATATGATCAAGTAAGATTCATTCTAGCTAAGTTAGATGCTTCCACAACTTTTCCAACTAAAATTGTTGGCTAAAAATGTATGGAGCATCACTTTGAGTCCAATTTACCAAAAAAATTAAATTTTATGAAATTTTTTAAAGTTTCAATAACTCTTGCTAATGTAAACAACATTTTAAAAAAAATATAAAAATACCCTTTTGTAGATCCATTTTTTTAGTTTTCAAAAATATATTTATTTTAATACTTTAATTATTTTTTATATTTTATATTTTATTTTTACTAAAAGTAGGTTTTCAACACAAAATATAAGGTTGATTACTATGCCAAGGAAAAATACTAAAACTTATTAAAAAAAATTGAAAAAAATATGATGCACTAGATAAAAGAATCTATTTTAAGATGGTATAGTTTTTTTTCCATTTTAGATAAATATTTAATATGAAAGTTGAAGTCTGAGGAAAATAGTTATTTTTTTATTCACGCACATTTTAATATTTATTTAAAAATATATATTTATCAAAATTGGAAAAAAAAATATCCATGCACTAAAATTTCAAGTTATAAATACACAAAAAAAATTGGAAGAAAAAAAAAAAATTACTATAAAAAGTTTGACGTCCCTTGCAACTTCATTTTAATTTATTAAAAACTAGTTTAAAATAATTTTTTATATTTAAAAAAAAATACAAACATAAAATATACTAAAATATACTTATTTTACTAGTTTACATCATTTCAAAATTCAAAACATATATGCCACTTTTTAGTGATTCAAGTTTAAAAATTGGATTAGTGTTGGCCATTTCCTTTATAAAGTGTGACAGAGCTTTGTGCTTTTACCCTTGACCATTTCCTTGGGGGTATGTATGGGGTGGAGAAGAGATGTTGGATTTTGAAATTTTCACATAAGTCCTAGACCTCCTGATTCTTAAATGGCATCCCATTGTCTGAGATAATGGCTTGTGGAACACCATAGTGGCAAATGAGATAATTCAGGATGAACTTTGATATCTGCTTCCCAATTATATACGTCATGGGTATGGCTTCCACCCACTTAGTAAAGTACTTCGTGGTGGTTATGATGAATTTGTGGTTGTTAGATGAAGTGGGAGTGATTTTTCCAATGAGATCGAGTCCCCACTACGAAAAGGGCCATAGTGTGATGATGGGATGAATTCCTTGAGCTGGAGCATGGATGAGGTCCCCATGTCGCTGACATTGTAGAAACCTTCTGACATAATCATGCGCTTCTCTTTCCATTGTGGGCCAATAATACCCCATCCTCAGTAGTTTCTTGGCTATGGTCATTCCACTCGAGTGTGAACCACATATATCATTATGTACTTCAATTAAAGTGGTCAATGCCTCCTCAATGTTTAAACAACGTAGTAAGGTTCCTTCTATGCTCCTACAATACAGGGTATCTCCTAGGATGACGAATCGGGATGCCTTTTTTACAAAGGTTCATTTTAGGGTTGAGGGTAAGTTGAAAGGTATAACACCTATTTGAAGGCATGCATAAATATCATGGTACCAAGGATCACCGGGACCAACAATTTCACACACAAATTTTGATTATGTTACCTCGAATGCGGGCACGAGACTTTGCTCTATCAGGAATTCATATTTTGGGACATTGTGGGGGATGTCCAGTAAGGATCTAATTGTTGCCATGGCATCTGCTGCTTTGTTGTTGGCTCTAGGTATCTACTCAAATATAATCTCGATGAAAGATTCTTTGAGAGTCTCCACTAGTTTTTTGTATGGAGTGAGATTATCATCTTTAGTTTGGTAATCATCATTCACTTGGTTTATTATCAATTGAGAGTCTCCGTATACTCTAAGAGCTATGATGTGCCACTGCACTGCTATTCTGAGACCTATGGTTAAAGCCTCATATTCTACAATATTATTGGTGCAGGGGAATGTCAATTTATATGACTTTGGTATGCAGTCTCCTTGTGGGGTGATAAAGAAGACACCGAATCCTGATCCATGCTGCGTGTATGAGCCATCAAAGTAAAGTTTCCAATGGTCGGCTATGTTGAGATTGAAAATAGATTTGTCTAGAAACTCTGAGATGAGAGGATTCTCTGAATAGATTGGTGCTTCTGCAAGTTGATCTGCAATGACTTGTCCTTTGATTGCTTTTCGCTCCACATATTCATTGTCTTACTATGATAGTATCATCACCCATTTGGCCATTCTTCTTGTGAGTGTTGCCTTTGATAGTAAGTACTTGAGAGGGTCAATTTTGGCGATGAGTTTTATTTTGTGTGCCAACATGTAATGTCTAAATTTTTGTGATGCAAACACTACTGCTAGACATTCTTTCTCAATGAATGAATAGTTTAGCTCATGACCAACCATTGTTCTATTGATGTAATAGATGGCCCTTTCTGTTCCATTTTCATCATGTTGAGCTAGGAGAGCTCCAAGGGCTGCTGCTGTTGTTGATACGTAGAGAATTAATGGTTTTCTTGGTATTGGTGGCATTAGGACCGGTGGTGTAAGTAGATATTCTTTGATTTTATTGAATGCCTCTTCACACTTATTTATCCCATTTGTACGCTACTCCCTTGTGAAGTAGGTGAGTATGGGTTTTGTTTGTCTGCCGACTCAACAAAAATTGCACCACCTTGCAAATTTCTTGCTTCCATTTGACCTTTTTCCATCAGTGGCCCGGACACCGCGGGAAAACCACTCACGAGATAGCAAAGCCCAGGAGAGGTTATTGTGGGGGCCCAATGTGATCCCATGGGATCAAATAGAAGTTTCAAGCATCCGCGATTATTACGAGGTCCCCTCGCTGAAGTTTGCAGCCATTTTACCCTTTGGACCCTTAAGGGATGCGATCGGTTGAGCGTGGCTGAGCAATTCCGCGTGTTTGGGTACAAAGAAGGGATGACCATGAATAGAATAAAATTCCTATTTGAACGTTGGAGCCGGTCCATTTGGTACATGAGTTGCAAAATGAAAATTGCACCACCTTGCAACTTTCCGCTGCTTCCATTTGACACTTTTTCCATCAGCTGGCCCGGACACCACAGAAAACCACTCAGGAGATAAATCCAAAACCGAGGAGAGGTTATTGTAGAGAGGGGCTAGCGATCCATAGGATTGGCGAGGAACACAAGCATCCGCGGTGTCGAATAACCTCATTCTGAAGTTTTCAGCCATTTTACCTTTTGGACCCTTAAGGGATCGATCCAGTTCAACGTAGCTCGGAGCGATTCCGGGTGTTTGGGTGCGAAAGAGGACCATTCCTAGCGTAAAAATTCCTATTTGAATGCATTGGAACAATCCCATTTGGTCAACGAGTTGTAAGAGCGAAAATTGCACCACTATGCGACTTTTCCTACTTTCATTTTGACACTTTTTCCATCGACTAAAAATGGACACCACTTAGGAAAACCACTCACGAGATAGCAAAAGCCGAGAGGTTATGTTAGAGGGCCAATGTGATCCACAGGGATTAGGCGAGAAGTTTCTAAATTATCCGCGATTATCAGAGTAACCTAGATCTTTGGTTGCTTAGCCATTTTGCCCTTTGGACCCTTAAGGGATCGATCTGGTTGAACGTAGCTCAGAGCAATTCAACGTGTTTGGGTACGAAAGAGGACCATGCCTAGCGTAAACATGCCTATTTGAATGCGTTGGAACAGTCCATTTGGTCACACAAGTTGCAGAACGAAAATTGCACCACCTTGCAACTTTCCATTGCTTCCATCTGACACTTTTTCCATCAACTGAAAACTGAATACCACAAGAAAACCACTCCAAGATAATAGAAACCAAGATAGGTTATTGTAGAGGGGCCCAATGTGATCCCATAGGAACATACGAGATGTTTCTAAGCATCACGGTGTCTGAGTAACCTCATGCTGAAGTTTGCAACCATTTTTCCATTTGGACCTGTTGTGACCTTTACACACATCGCCCCATTGCAAATGGGGACCCTTCATTTTTTTTTGCTTTTTGGTTTTGCCTTGGTGTCGTAATTGCTTATCACTAGTCTTTTTGCAATGAGGAGTCTGAATTTTGAATGGTCACCCGAGTCAAGCAAATGAGTTTTAGCCTGGATCACTGTATAAACGTCGCCATCACGCTTAGAAGGCCTGGGAGATGAAGATCGACTGTCATTTCGGTCAATTCCGACACCTCCTAGTTTTTAGCGTTTTTCACCCCGGGCCCCCTATTTTTTAGGACCTACTTTTTTGGCACTTTTGTGCAATTCTGAGATCCCTACTTTTTAGGGTCTATTTTTGGAAAGTTGCTATTTTTGGAAAATTTCTATTTTTAGAAAGTTGCTATATTTGGAAAGGGCTCGAGTTTCAAAAATCCACTCAGAAGTTCAAAAAGATCAACGAAACTC
>VDFB02245042.1:0-11234 GCA_007258455.2 Sequoia sempervirens | reverse complement strand
TATTCAATTCATTATGCACTTCATCAATTTTGGAAACCTCATCATTGTTATCCAAGTTAATCACAACAGGAACTCGATAATGTCTAAATAAGGATTTAGTTCTTGTTGTGGTTGTGGTATAGAATCTTTTTGTTGTGTTAAAGAGGGAGACTCGTCATGTATTTCTTCAATCAAGTTTAGATTATGATTTACTTTGTTGTTTTCATCATTTAACCTTCGAGCAAGAGCACAACATCTATGCCTACACTCTCTAGAATTTCTATTTATTTTAGTACAATTTTCAAGTTTTTGTGTAGGAGAAGGTTTATTAACCATAGGTTTCTTTTCTTCCCTAAGGGGGGGAATGAAAGGAACCATGGAAGGTTCTTCAACCACTTTCTCTCTAGATTTTTAGACTTGTTTTATTTTAGGAGGTGTGATGGGATTGGTTTCATTATCTCTTGGTCTTTTATAGGAGATAGGAAAAGGGTCTATCTTTGGTTGGTCTTGGTTATTTGGAATGTCTTTAGGTTCAATCATGGTTTCATCAAGGATGGTAGGCTCAACCATAGGTTGAGGCATGTTTGTAAGGGATAATTTTTTGATGCATTTCATCTTGACCTTTTGATATGATTTGAAAAATAAGTCCTTATGAGGTTTAATAGGTTTCATAGGCTCAGGAAAAAATAAATCTAATGAAAAATTCCCTCAAGAAGACAAAGGATTAAAGCTACTATGGTGTATAGTGAAAATTTCATTGTCAAAGGGAAAATTTAAGCATTTATGCATGATCGATGGGACAAATTCCATGGAGCGTAGCCATGGGTAACCAAGCTTTGCAAGGAATTGGTCTAACATCAAGATGATGGAGAATGAGAAATCTAATTTTTTTGGTCCTATTTATAAAGGCAGGGTGATCAATCCCATCGTAGGGCAAGCAAAACCATTATGTTTTTTATCCATGATTTCAGTTTATCATATGTTTCTTGATAGAGTTTATGCACAAGTAAGAATTCTTCAGTGATCACATTCTCTCCATAGATAGGATCAATTAATATTCCATTAGTGGGCTTGTCATTGATTCACTGGGCTATTTAAAGAGGACCATCAGGTGTATTTCTAATTATATCTTTAGATGAGAAAGCAATGTCAAGAGGCTTTTTAGTTCAGCCTTTACGAGTTTTTGTTTTGATCAATGCAATCAAACCATTGATAGTATTTTTTTCATTAGTATCTATAGGACCTTGTTTATCAGTATCCATGTTGTCATCATCTGTGTCAACATAATTCATCACATCATTCTTTTTAGTTTCACTAGCTTTGACAAATGAAATGTTATGATTTGGCATAAGTTTAGTAAAAAAATTCAAATTTTGGTTAGGAGGGGCAACAAACTTATTTCCTTGATCATTAACACCTCCAATGTGAAGTTGGTCGGAATCAATGAGGTCTTGGAAGAGATGTTTAAGATGCTTACAATGTTTTGTGTCATGTCCATTTTATTGGTGATAATGGAAAATAGGCATTGGATCTAAAATTCAGAGGTAAAGGCTTATTAGGATTGGGAGTTTTAACAAGAGGCAAAGTGATAATTTTATGTTCTAATAGTTGTGACATTGTGATATGGAGGGTATTGGGTAGGGGAGTGAATTTTCTATGCGGATCCCCAAATGTGAAAGGAGTTATCTTCCTTATAGCTGTCATGTGGGTATCAACATTTTGAGTTGTTTTTTGAGGGGGATTAAGTTGAAGGAAGCCTTTATTATATTTTCTAAAAGGTTTATGGTTATTTTGGTTTGTGAATTTAGACTTCTCAGGACAACTAAAGATGGTTTTGTTTCACGACTACTAATTGAATTTTGATAATCACGAAGGGTGGTACACAAGTGTACGAAGGAAGGAAACTACATCATGCTAAGCTTATCTTGAATCTTAGCTTGCAATTTCTTGATGAACATCTGTTGAAGGTGAGGATCGAGAATCTTTACGTCAATTTGGGAATAAACCAATTGATAGCGTGAAATAAAGTAACTTTTTCATCATCTTTTTTCTTACATCTCATCAAATTGGCTAAGGTCATCTTAGGAGTCAAGTGCACTTGGATATGGTTTATAAAGGCCTCAACAAGTTCATTGAATGAATGAATTGAGTTGTTTGGTAGTGAGGAAAACCATTCTAAGGCGACATCCTTCAAGGACCTAGGGAAAATCTTAGCCAAGAGATTATCCTCAAAAACAAAATCGCTACATAATGCAGTATAAGTGGAAACATGGTTAGAAGGATCTCCTTTCCCCCCATATTTCTCAAACCAAGGAATTTCTAGACCTTGTGGTATCAACATTCTCAATATCTTCAAGGATAACATATTGCTTTTGGCATATTATGTAGGTTGTGTTGGAGTGAAGAAGACACTAAGAAGGGGGGGTGAATCAATGTCTTAAACAAATTTTAACTTTTTCCTTGAAAAAGAATTGAATAATTTATGATCTTAATATTTCAATGACAAATACATTCATGAATTGAATGAGATAATTAAAGAATTAAAATAAGAAATATTAAAGCAAACCATAGATCATCACAGTCTTGAAACATTATCACATCAAAGCAATGAGACCATAAGACAAAAAATTTGATGAGTGTAAAACCCTCTAGGGATAGAAAAACCACTCCAGAAATGATGCCTCACTGACTTAATCTGAAAAACTTGTTTTTTACAATGCCTCACTAGCAATACTATCTCACTGATAGATTTCAAATGCCTCACTAGCAATGAGAACTTGTGCCTCACTGGCATATATATTTTAATCACAAACAATAGAGAAAGTAAGATATAGAGGGTTACTCTGTTTTACCATATAACCATCAATTTCAGAAGACCAATACATTAATATCCTAAAAACTCATAATGGGAGTCTTCAAAATATTAAATGTATTTTATAACTTATTTTGCATTATAATTCTAAAATACTATCTCAACAAATAAATCCTTATTTCATCTTAAAAAAAAAAAACATTTTTCATAGTGTCAAAAAATTGCTTTTTATATTCATCTTTTACTCTGCCAATCGAAATAGTTTTCAGTTATAGAAATAGCCCACAACAGGAGAACAAAAACTGACCAATAATAGGAGAAATAAATAAATCTATTTCTTTTGCAAAGATTACCAACAACAATTAAAACAAATCTTTTTTGTGAAGTAAACAAATTTAAACACCTGTAGACCTAGATATGGATTTTAAAATAGTAACCATAATTAACCATCTAAACTACATGTCCATTTTTCTTTTTACATATCAACTAAAGAATCAACAGTTTCGTCAAAAAAATAAAAAAACTGTTTACCTCGAGATGATTAAGCCTTAAACAAATAACTGTCAAATAAGAGAAAAAATTGAAAAATATTGTTGCCAAGTGTATTCGAGCTTTGTCACTTCAAGCTGTTTACAACATTCCACCTGATCATTGCAAATCCTAAACATACTCTTTATGTTATTTTCTTCCTATCATACCCTAATGAGGGATTTGAAATAATGAAATATCAAATGCCTTTTACCAAGCTTTGAAAATAAGCTTTTAATTCTTTAGTATACCCGACGGCTTAGGATATATTTAACACATATTTAGTATGCTTGATACTCATTAGGAGTATAAAGTCAACAAATGCCTTATACAGGATATGTCGACCATGTGAAACAATACATGGTATAAATACCTTCCCAATTTCATATGTTGATAGTAGTCAATGCAAACACATTACCTTAGAAGGTAATAAGAATGGTGTACATAAAAATACTTTATTATTACCTTGAAAAAACATATGAGGCAATCTCTAATCCAAGACTAGTAAAGTAATGTTATGCCTTTGGAGAATAGAAATATCCAAGTATCACCAAAGTTTAATCAAGAAACCACAAGCCTTGTGCACCAAAACATATTACCCCAATATGACAAATAGACAAATTGAATATTTCACTATCATACCAAGAAGTCCTGTAGTTGCAAGAGCACTTTAGCATTTGACATTAATGCCAACATGCCTTAGGGGTCAACAAACTCCCCCTTTTGGAATTAATGTCAAATCCAGAAGATAAAAGCAATAGATCCATATGTCATATGTCATACTTAAAACAATATACCTATCCTACAAAGATCAAAGCATCCAACACAAGCCCAGTCAAGAAATGATCTGCAACAACTTTCAATGCAATGTGCATCAGTACTCAACAATGCTCATCCTCAAATCTACTCAAAACCAAATCATCACTTCTCCCCCTTTTGACAACAATGCCAAAGGAGAGATTACTCTAAGAATTGTAAAAACCTGAAAGCAAACATGTGGTGCATTTAAAAGTACAAAGTATAACCATGCATCATAAAATGACTTTAGGGAACCAATAATACCAAAAAATTCCTTAAGGGGTAATGATAAATCATGAGATGCTCCCCATAACTCCAAAAACTAGAGGAAGTTACTGAATATGCACAGAAACTATCATGTCACTATCACTGTGAACAACCCTATCACTGATGAATACAATGCATAACACCAGAATGTACCAAAATGAGATGTCACTATAATACCACAGTCTACACCTATGAGATCAACAACAAGATGTCATAAATTGAAGCAATTGTAAAGTATCAAGAGTTAGGGATAAAAAAACATATGCTAAGAAGCTCCCCCTAAAATCATGCTGATATAAGACATTATTACAGAGAAGTAAGAGAGAAGACACCAAGTCGATCTCTCAAATATTCAAATATGTCCCTAGTTAAAGGTTTTGTGAAAATATCAACAATCTGATCTTTTTGTGGAGATGTATTCAAGGACTTCATTTGCAAGCAGCTTTTCTCTTAGAAAATGATATTTTATCTCAATGTGCTTAATGCATAACAATATTTTTGGAGATATTGATTGCACTAGTGTTATCACACAAAATAGAAACTAGTTTTGATACCTTAACCTGTATATCCTACAAGGTTTGTGTCATCCATAGTACTTGTGTGCAACAGGCAATTGCAGCAATGTATTTTTCCTCGGTAGTAGATAATGAGACAAATTCTTGCTTTTTGCTTTTCCAGGAAACAAGTCTTCCACACATAAAGTATGCTCCACCAAATGTACTTTTTCTATCATCAATGCAACCGACCCAATCAACATTAGTATAAGCTAACAAAGTAAAATTATCATTCCTAGGATACAAAAGACCGTAGTCTATTGTACCATTTATATATCTCAAAATGTGTTTGACTGCATTTAAATGTGTTTGCTTAGGTGAAGCTTGAAACCTTGCTGCCAAACAGACAACTTGCATTATGTCAGGCCTAGATGTTGTTAAGTAAAGTAAGTTGCCAATCATGGATTTGTATAATGTTTGATCCACATTAGGTGAATCCTCATCCTTACCAAGTTTACAGCCAATTTCCATTGGTGTGCTTATAGGTCTATTTCCATCCATTTGAAACTTGATTAACATTTCTTTTGCATATTTGACTTGAGAACTGAAAATGCCTTTTGGAAGTTGAGAAACTTGTAATCCTAAAAAGAATGTAAGTTCTCCTATCATTGACATTTCAAACTCCCTTTTCATAACATCAGGAAATGAAATAGATAGCTTCTCATCATTGCTGCCAAAAATAATATCATCAACATAGACCACTACTACCAAAATATTGTCATTTTTAGTCATAAAATATAGATTGCTAGCTACTCCACCTTTAGTGAATCCTTGGCTTTGCAAGTATTTACCTAATTTAGAGTACCAAGCTCTAGGAGCTTGTTTTAGACCATACAAAGCCTTTTTTAACCTGTATACATTATTTTCTTTCCCCAGGGCACAAATAAAACCTTCTAGTTGTTCCATATATACCTCTTCTTCAAGATTGCCATTTAAGAAGGCAGTTTTATCATCCATTTGATAAACTGTAAAGTTCTTATATACAAAGAAGGCAAGAAATATCCTTATTGCTTCCAATCTAGCAACAGGAGAAAAAGTTTCATCGAAGTCAATGCCTTCTATTTGAGAGTACGCTTTACAGACAAGTCTAGCTTTGTTTCTAGCTATGTTTCCCTTTTCATCAAGCTTGTTCCTAAAAACCCATTTAGCCCCAATAATATTTTTATCTTTTGGCCTTGGGACAAGTTCCCAAGTGTTATTCTTTTCTATTTGACTTAGCTCTTCTTGCATAGCTTGTATCCATAGTTTATCTTGGCTAGCTTCTACATATGTTTTGGGTTCTAACTGTGAAACTAAAAATAAATGAACCTCATGATTTGCTTCACTAGTTTTCCTTCTAGTTTGTATTCCTAAATCTAAATCACCAATTATATGTTCATGTGGGTGATTTCTCTCTAATAACATTTTAGGAGTATAAGCTGAAGTTTTAGGGGTTGCTTTAGAGGCTTTGGAACTTACTAGTCTCTTAAGACTTGGTGGATTCTCCTGAGGCACTTCATGTTCTGAACCTTCTTCTGATTCCTCTTTTTATATCAGTTTCATTCAATATGCCACCTTCTTCTTTCTACTGATCATGAGACTGATTTTCAGTTTGTTGCACATTCTCAACAACTTTGACATTATAGCTTTCAACAATTCTTTTCAATCTTTTATTGTAACATTTATATGCCTTGTGTGTAGAATAACCTAGAAATATTCCTTCATCACTTTGTGAATCAAAACTTCCTAGATTACCTACATCCCTCTTAATATAGCATTTACTGCCAAATTTTTTGAAATAAGAGATATTTGCAGATTTACCATACCAAAGTTCATAAGGTGTATACCTAGTCTTCACTCTTAATTGTACTTTGTTTAAGATGTAAACTATTGTATGAACAACTTCTTTCCAATAATTATTTTCCAAACCTGCATCACGAAACATAGTTCTAGTCATCTCCTTAACTATTCTATTTTTTCTTTCTGCTACCCCATTTTGTTGTGGTGTTCTAGGGGCTAAATATTGTCTCTTTATACCATGTTTATCACAATATTCCAGAAATTCAGTAGAGGTATATTCACCTCCATTGTCAGATCTTAGGCATTTTAGTTTGAATCTTGTTTCTCTTTCTACCATTTTCCTGAACACCTTAAAACTGTTCAGAGCTTCAAATTTATTTTAAGAAAGGTGACCCAAGTCATTCGTGAGTAGTCATCAATGAACAACATAAAGTACCTTTCTCCATTAAGTGACTTGGTCCTTGTGGGACTGCACAAATCAATGTGAATCAATTGAAGGGGATCTATAGATTAATGCTCTTTGCTCTTGTAAATGGACCTTGTTTTTTTACCTTCCTGACATTTTTTACAAGTATCACCTTTTGGTTTAGATATAATAGGCATGTTTCTTACATTTTTGTTCTTACCGATCTTTACTAAGTTGTCATAATTTATATGCCCTAGCCTCCTATTCCAAAGCTTACTTTCTTCTATTCGACTCATGAAGCATACATTGTTCTTGCCATCATTTTCAGATCCATGTAAGTTGAAAATGTTGCCTTTTGTTCTTAAACCAGAGGCAATTTCTTGCCCTGAGTTTTTAAGTATTTTGCATCCATGTGTAGTAAACATCACTCTGTAACCACTATCACAAATCTGACTCACACTCAAAAAATTGTGAGTTTTACCCTCCACAAAGTAGACATCTTCTAAAGGTGTATTGTTTTCTAAAAGAACAGTGCCCTTACCAGTAATTTGCAAACAAAAGTCATCACCAAACTTTACTGTCCCTTCAGAGAAGTTTTCAAATGTAGTGAATTTGTTTTTGTCCCCAGTCATATGATGGAAGCAGCCACTGTCAATTACCCAAATATCCTTTTGTTTTGCATGAAGTGCAACCTCAACTATCATGGCCTCAGCCTTTTTACCACCTTTTGGCATCCAGACATGTTTTATTATCTTATTTGTTTTCCTTTGATGGTCAATATTATTTGAGTTACAAAAATTGGCTATGTGCCCAAGATTTTTACAACTGTAGCATCTTAAGTTGTTAAGAAAATTAAAAACTTCACCATCCAAGAAGCTTGGCTTCCTTTTTGTTAAAAATTTACAATTATTTTCCCTATGACCATATTGATGAAAATGAAAGCAATAGCCTGAGAATTTGAATGACAAATTATTTCTAAGAGGCTTTTGAAAATTTTGAGAATCTGCACTCTTAATTTAATTATCATAGGAGCATTGACCCTTTGCAAAACCAAGGTCTGTCATGTCCTTATATTCCTTTTGTTTACTTAACATATCAGCAAGTTTATTGTTGTTGTTATTTAACTCAAGTTATTTTCTAAGCTTCATAATTTCAGCTTCTAAAGAACTACATTGATTCTCTTTACTTTCTAATTGAGTTTTTGTAACCTCTAACATTCTTTTATTTTCTTCCAATTCCAACTTCGTTTCTTCAACTAACCGATCATATTTGTTGATTTCTTTCTTGAGTTCTTTTATTTTACCCAATGCACATTTCAAATCACCTTCTAAATCAACTTCACCCTCTTCATTGTCAGACTCTTTTGTAATATTTTGAATTTTCACATCACTAGGAGTGATTTGGGCCATAAAAAGAGTTTCTTCCTGCTCTTCAAGAGAGTCAGATTGACTGTCAAAAATGTCTACATCTTTTGCGAGCAAGATCCTTTTTGTTTTAAAATTATTTCTCCTTTTAGAGTTGTTAGCATTGAAGGATTTCTTCTTATAAAGTTTTTTCTTGTGATCCTCATCACTGTCTAAGTCTTTGTTAGGGAATTGTGCTACATAATGCCCAATTTTTCCAAAATAGATTCATCCTCATTGTCTAATTTAGAGTCTAAGTTTGCATTAGACTCCCTTTTTGTTTCCTTAAAGGCAACCTCTTTGCTTGAGGTAGCATCACTACCTATTCTCATTTCATAGGTTGTAAATATTCCTTGCAATTCAGCTAGAGAGAGTGTTTTCATATCTTTATCCTCAACAACTGAGACTTTTACATCATATCTATGTGTCAAGGACCTAAGAAATTTCTTGACAACAATTTGTTCATCAATTTCCTCACCTATATCTCTTATAGAACTTACTACTTCCTGAACTTGAAGAAAATAGTCAGCAATGTTTTCTTCTTCGTTCATTTTTATGGCTTCAAACCTAACCCTATATGTTTGGAGTTTTTCTTCTCTCACTTTTTCATCTCCTTCATAGATTTTGGCCAATCTGTCCCATACTGCCTTGGCATTTTTGCAATCGATGATTTTTACAAGAATTTCATTATTGAGACTGCAACATATTGCATTTGTTGCTTTTGCATCATAGCCAAAATCCTTTTTTTCATCAAGTGTAGTGGGGGCAGTAACATTGTTTTCAACCTTAATGGCTTCCAAAACATCAAAGCCTAAAGAAAATATATATTTTTCTATTCTAAATTTCCAGTAGGAAAAACCAGTGCCATCAAACATTGGAGGCCTATTGTTATTGTCTTGACTTTCCATGATAAAAATAATCACTCATGTCCCAGTTATCAACCCTTAAGTTGATTAGGCTTTTTTATCCAAGCGTGTGGCTCTAATACCACTTGTTGGAGTGAAGAAGACACTGAGAGGGGGGGTGAATCAATGTCTTAAACAAATTTTAACTTTTTCCTTGAAAAAGAGTTGAATAATTTATGCTCTTAATATTTCAATGATAAATAAATTCATGAATTGAATGCAATCACTAAAGAAATGAAATAAGAAATATTAAAGCAAACCAAAGATCATCACAATCTTGAAACATTATCACATCAAAGCAATGAGACCATAAGACAAAAAATTTGACGAGTGGAAAACCCTCTAGGGGTAGAAAAACCACTCCAGAAATGATGCCTCACTGGCTTAATCTAAAAAACTTTTTATTTACAATGCCTCACTGGAAATACGATCTCACTGATAGATTTCAAATGCCTCACTAGCAATACTATCTCACTAATAGATTGCAAATGCCTCACTGGCAATAAAACAATGCCTCACTGGAAATGATAACTTGTGCCTCACTGGCATAAATATTTTAATCACAAACAATAGAGAAAGTAAGATATAGAGGGTTACTCTGTTTCACCGTATAACCATCAATTTCAGAAGACCAATACATTAATATCCTGAAAACTCATAATGGGAGTCTTCAAAATATTAAATGTATTTTACAACTTATTTTTCATTATAATTCCAAAATGTTGTCTCAATAGATAGATCCTTATTTCCTCTTCAAAAAAAAACTTTTTCACAGTGTCAAAACATTGCTTTTTATATTCCTCTTTTACTCTGCCAATCAAAATAGTTTTTAGTTATAAAAAATGCCCACAACAGGAGAACAAAAAAATGACCAATAACAGGAGAAACAAATAAATCTATTTCTTTTGCAAAGATTACCAACACCAATCAAAATGAATCTACTTTGTGAAGTAAAAAAAATATAAACACCTGTAGACCCAGATAGAGGTTTTAAAATAGTAACCAAAATTAACCATCTAAACTGCATGTCCATTTTTTTTTTTTACATATCAACTAAAGAATCAACAGTTTCGTCAAAAGAAAAAAAAAATTGTTTACCTCTGCATGATTAAGCCTCCAACAAATAACTATCAAATAAGAGAAAAAATAGAAAAAATATTGTTACCCAGTGTATTCGAGCTTTGTCACTTCAAGTTGCTAACAACATTCCACCTGATCATTGCAAACCCTGAACATACTCTTCATGAGACTTTATGCCTGTCGTGCCCTAATGAGGGCTTTAAAACAATGAAATATCAAATGTGGCCTTTTACCAAGCTTTGAAAATAAGATTTTAAATCTTTAGTATACTCGATGGCTTAGGATAACTTTAACACATATTTAGTATGCCTGATGCCTGATACTCATTAGGAGTATAAAGTCAACAAATTCCTTATACAAGAGATTCCAACCATGTGAAACAATACATGGTATAAATACCTTCCCAATTTCATATGCCAATAGTAGTCAATGCAAACACATTACCTTAGAAGGTAATAAGAATGGCGTACATAAAAAGACTTTATTATTACCTTGAAAAAACATACGAGCCAATCTCTAATCCAAGACCAGTAAAGTAATGTTATGCCTTTGGAGAAATAGCAATATCCAAGTATCACCAAAGTTTAATCAAGAAACCACAAGCCTTATGCACCAAAACATATTATCCCAATATGACAAATAGACAAACTAAATATTTCACTATCATGCCAAGAAGTCATGTAGCTACAAGAGCACTTTAGCATTTGATATTAATGCCAACAT
>VDFB02245041.1:0-21055 GCA_007258455.2 Sequoia sempervirens | reverse complement strand
AAGGTGGTTAGCTAACTAGGTATGATAATGACTCTATTTGCACTAACAACCCCCCTTAAGTGCAAATTAAGGAGTAATGTATGCACTAATAATGAGTCTCAACTACAAGGCCATGTTAGGTACTCATGTAAAAATATCTCATAAAGTGGAGTAAAGGAGAAAAACCCAGTGGAAAATATCACCCCCTCTCCAAAAGAGAAATGATGCAAATACAATAAAATGTACAAGTGAAGAAAATAGAAGGACTCATGATGACCCAAAGAATGTCAAAATCAAGAGCATAAAACAAGCTTCCACAAGTGAACAAAATAAACACAATAGTATGTCTATCAATATATAAAAAGAAGTGTATAATACAATGAGAAAGCCTAGCATATATAGGCAAGGTAGTGTAGCATCATAAATGATGTAGGAGCATCTAGTGGTGTGTATGAGTAATCCTACACATCAATTCAAAAGAAAGATTTTAATTTCCGTTGGTTGCTTCTTAGATGTGTTTTTGCATTTATGGAGACCCCTTTAGAAATTAAAATATCTGGTTAAATTTGAGGCCCTTAGAGGCTCCGGTGATGGGCCCTAAAAATTTGCAAAACCCAAAGTACTTAGTCATAGGTCCTACTTTGTGCCACATCATCTTTTCTCGAGAGCTTTCTAAAAAGGTATTATCATTGAAAATCTGACAGTCGGATTAAAAGTTATGGCTTCCGAAAGTTGGTGCATTTTTTAGAAATGTGCTAATTTTTTAATGTGAATTTCAAATTGTAATTTGGGCACCAAACCGCCAAAACTCAAATTTGAATGTTGTTTTGGATCCAAATTGGAAAGGAGCTCTATTTATGGGCAAGATTTCTAATTTTTGGGAGCTTTTTGGGGAAAAGTTTGCATGCTACTTCTAAGGGGAAAATACTCCAGAATTTCTATAATTTTCTATAGCTTGCATGTATTATGCAGCTTGAGACTTTGGTGATCCTCCTGCGATGTAAGGAGTTTCATTGAGTAAATAACAATCAATTCTCTAGTTTTGCATCATTTCAGGTCTCTCGCTCTGTTCTCATCACAAATTGTCACCTAACAATTTCACACTAGGTTTGGCTCCCCCTTATGTACCTAAACCAAATTATGCTCATAACTTTTGGGTTGTTTTGTTATTATTTTTGGAAAATAAAAATAAAATTGGGAATTAATATTTAATATTCATTTAATGATATCAAAAGCCCCAAAATAGGTTTGGACTAAGGTGGTATTGCCCTTTTCTAGCCTATTTTGGCCCAATTTTGAATATGTTATTGTCAACATTTTAACATTCACAAATTTAGTCAATGGGAGAGCTCCAAGAATGAAACACTCCTAATGGGAATTTTCCAAAATTTTATTTCACCAAGGTGCCATGGTGGGGGTTTCTAGATGGAAGGGCTTGGAAAAAGACTACATATTGATAAAAAATAAACCCTAATTATACAATAAATTACCTAATTATACTTTAATTTCTTTAAATTTTGGATTGTAGATGCTTCAATATGTTCTTAAAAAACCCTCCAAAACTCGAGAAAAATTCACCAAATTATGAGATATGTGAACTTCCCAAAATGACCTCCGAAATTGAATAATATGCCTTACCTCCATAGTGCCAAAATCATTCTCTGATGCCACTTGTAATGAAATTTTTTTCCCAATAATAATAATAGGAAATATTTTACAATTAATTGATAATAATATTCCACTTCAAGGGGGTACTTCCAATATTATTCAAAAAGAACACAACACTTCACATGGTGATAATAGTTATCAACTAGCCCCTATATATACCATAGCTAACTTGGATAAACAATTATCACTCATAGGATTACCTTAATACATATATAATATTATTATAATAGTTATAGAACTTTTAAAAGTTAAACAAACCACAAGTTGACTACTCATAACTCAATAGACATTATAGGGTTAGAGTTGTTTTCAACATTTCACTTGTGGAAGGTTATCAAGTTGAACCACAAGTTGACTACTCATAACTCAATATTATTTTATGTTGGATAATGCCAAGATCATAGAGCTCAAATTGATAACCTTCCACAAGTGAAATGTTGAAAATAATAGTATGTCTACCAATATGATATCGTGTTCATAAATTTTTACTTTTGAAAGATTATCAATTTGAGCTCTTTGGTCTTTGAATTCTCCAACATGGTATTAAAGCATTGAATTGCACTAGTTTTTTCTTGATTTTTTGGTGGATAAAGCTTTTAGCGAGCTATCATTGAAGCATCATAAAGAAATTATGATAATTAGGTATTGACTTGTTTATTTTTAATAAGTTATTATTATAAAACACTACCTCATTAATACTTTTGTAGTCATTTTTTCTTAACGGTATTTTATTTTTGCATCAAATTTGTATCTTCTACACATCAGACATAAAATGATTTCTAGGTTTTATTCATAACAACTAAAAAACAAAGTAAACTTAAGCTAGGTGTGAATAGGTAAATCCTAGAAGGGTGATAAGCTAACTAGGTATGATAATGAATATTTACAATAACAACCCCCCTTAACTGCAACTTAGGGAGTAATGTATGCACTAATAATGAGTCCCAACTACAAGGCCATGTTAAGTACTCATGTTTAAAAATACATCATAAAGTGGAGTAAAGGAGAAAAAACCAATGATAAATTTCAACCCCTCTCCAAAAGAGAAATGATGCAAATATAATAAAATGTACAAGTGAAGAAAATAGGAGGACTTGTGATGACCCAAAGAATGTCAAAATCAAGAGCATGAAACAAACTTCCACAAGTGAACAAAATAAACACAATAGTATGTCTATCAATATATAAAAAGAAGAGTGTATAATACAATGAGAAAGCCACCACTAACAATTTCAAACCAGGTTTAGCTCCCCCTTATGTACCTGAACCTAATTATGCTCATAATTTTTTGGCTATTTTGTTATTATTTTTAGAAAATAAAATAAAACTAGGAATTAATATTTAATATTCATTTAATGATAGAAAAAACCCCAAAATAGGTCTGGACTAAGGTGGTACTACCCTTGTCTAGCCTATTTTTCCCCAATTTTGAATATGTTATTGTCAACATTTTAACATTCACAAATCTAGTCAATGGGAGAGCTCCAAGAATAAAACACTCCTAATGGGAGTTTTTCAAAATTTTATTTCACATAGGCGCCATGGTGAGGGTTTCCAAATGGAAGGGCTTGGAAGAAGACTACATACTAAGAGATAATTTGTCATAAACTCTAATTCTATAATAAATCACTTATTTCTACTATAATTCATTTAAATTTCAAATTGTAGAAACTTCAATGTATTATAGAAGTACCCTCCAAACTTCAGAAATAAATCATCTAGGTTTGAGAGATATGTGCTTCTCAAATAAATTTGGAAAAACCCTAATTATACAATAAATTATCTAATTATTCTTTAATTTTCCTTTAAAAATTGGATTGTAGATGCTTCAATATGTACTTAAAAATCCCTCAAAAACTCGAGAAAAATTCACCAAAATATGAGATATGTGAACTTCCCAAAATGACCTCCAAAATTGAAAAATATGCCTTACCTTCATAGTGCCAAAATCATGCTATGATGTCACTTGTAATGAAATTTTTTTCCCAATAATATTAATAGGAAATATTTTACAATTAATTGATAATAGCATTTCACTTCAAGGGGACACCTCTAATATTATTCAAAAAGAACTCAATACTTCACATGATGATAATAGCTATCAACTGGCCCCTATATATACCATAGCTAACTTGGATACACAATTATAACTTATAGGATGACCTTAATACATATATAATATTATTATCATAGTTGTATAACTTTTAAAAGTTAAACAAGGCACAATTTGACTACTCATAACTCAATACACATTATAGGGTTAGGGTTATAACCAATTAACAACCCTACAAGAGTGAAAGGAGAGAAATATAATTAATAATCTTAGGTCTTTTATGTTGGAGAATTTCAAGATCATAGAGCTCAAATTGATAACCTTCCACAAGTGAAATGATGAAAATAATAGTATGTCTATCAATATGATATTGTGTTCATAAATTTTTACTTGTGAAAGGTTATCAATTTGAGCTCTTTGATCTTGGAATTCTCCAACATGGTATTAGAGCATTGAATTGCAATTTTTTTCTTAATTTTTTAGTGGATCAAGCTTTCAGCCCTATCATCAAAGCATCGTAGAGACATTCTGAAAATTGGATATTTACTTATTTATTTTTAGTAAGTTATTATTTTAAAACACTTATGCACACATACTTTTGTAGCCATTTTTTGTTGAAGGTATTTTATTTTTGCATCAAATTTGCATATTTTTCACATCAAACGAAAAAAAAAAAATTGGGTTTTGTTCACAACAACTAAAAAACCTAAGTAAACTTAAGATAGGTGTGAATAGGTCAATCCTAGAAAGGTGATTAGCTAACTAGGTATGATAATGACTCTATTTGCACTAACAACCCCCCTTAAGTGCAAATTAGGGAGTAATGTATGCACTAATAATGAGTCTCAACTACAAGGCCATGATAGGTACTCATGTAAAAATATTGCATAAAGTGGAGTAAAGGAGAAAAACCCAGTGGTAAATTCCAACCCCTCTCCAAAAGAGAAATGATACAAATACAATAAAATGTACAAGTGAAGAAAATAAGACTCGTGATGACCCAAAGAATGTCAAAATCAAGAGCATGAAACAAAATTCCACAATTGAACAAAATAAGCACAATAATATGTCTATCAATATACAAAAAGAAGAGTGTATAATGCAATGAGAAAGCCTTGCATATAGGCAAGGTAGTTTAGAATCATAAATTGTCACCCCTAACAATTTTGCATTTGGTTTAGCTCCCCTTATGTTCATGAACCTAATTATGCTTATAATTTTTGGGTCGCTTTGTTATTGTTTTTGGAAAATAAAAATATTGGGAATAATATAATTTAATATTCATTTAATGACAGAAAAAGCCCCAAAATAGGTCTGGACTAGGGTGGTACCACCCTTGTCTAGCCTATTTTCACACAATTTTAGATATGTTATTGTTGATATTTTAACATTCACAAATCTGGTCAATGGGAGAGCTCCGAGCATGAAACGCCCCTAGTGGGCATTTTTCAAAATTTTATCATAGAGGCACAATGGCAAGGGTTTCCAGATGGTGGGGCTTGGTAGAAGACTACATACTATACATAAAATCATCAACAACTAAGAAAATTCTAGTGTTGGGGTTATGTAAGCCCTTCTCCAAGGATATGGAATATCGAAAAGGGTTTTACGAGTTAGTAAAAGCCTATATTCTATTGTCGACAATCAGTTCAGCTCAAAAGTTGAAGGCCCAAAATTACTCTCTCAAATACATTGGAAGGTGGGAAGGGCCTTGCAAACTTTCCTAATAATATATCCATCTCAAAACAATTCCATCTAGTGCCCCCTTTAATCCTCCTCTACCAAGGAAACTGTAGTTTCAAAAACCCACTCAAAAACTTGTCAAGTGACATAATAAGGAGAACTCATGACCCAACTTTCAACAAAATTTCATGAATTGGAGACCTCAGCTACAACAAAAGCATGTGGACTTACTAGCTAAGTAATGCACAAGGGCCCAAGAAAGCAAAAAAAGCCTAGGAGGCATCATCGAGGTGGCATTCTCAGAAGAACACCTCAACTTCCAAATCAAGGAGTTTTGTGAAAAAACTATTATTGGTATGTTTTTGAATCTTAACCCTACCAAAAATATTTTGACTAAATGGGTTGATTACCATGGGTGGAAGCTAATGAAGTTATTACATAGATAAGGTTAAGTGGTTTTTTATTGCTATTTTTTCCTTAAAGCAAACACGGGATGATGTATTCAAAGCGAAGACATGGTTCTTGCAAAGTACAGGATTGTATATTCAGCCCTGGATCCCCAAATTTAACCCTTCATATACAATGATAAAGTTTGTGCCATTTTGGGTCCAAATGTCAGCCCTTCCACTTGAATATAGAGATCTTCAAATAGTAGAAATCTTTGGCAATCAAATGAGTATCTTCATGAAGCTTGATAGGACTTCTTTTGACAACATCAAAGCTCCGATTATGTTTTGTGTTTTACTAGACACCACTAAACCTCTCCCACATGCTTTTCAAATTTGTTATAGGAATGGTACTGTAGACACAGAAAATGTACCGATTAATCCTATGCACTTGATCCTAATTACTAACACCATTTCATCCTTAATCTTCTTTGCTAGTCACTTAATTGAATAATCTTTATTGTATTAAATTCATCACATTTCATCCCTTAATTAAATAAATCAAGTTTATCTAATTAAGTCATCATCTCTTGTTAATTAAATAAATCAATTTTATTTAATTAATCCTTTAGTTTCTATTTAATTAAATAAATTAATCTTTATTTGATTTAATCTAACATCATCCCTCTTTAATTAAATAAATAAAAATCTTATTTAATTAAATCTTAAATCATATTCCTCTCATTTTGACTTAAATAAATCCAAAAATCTAAGTCAAAATGGTCAAATCAACTAAATCTCCTTTAAAAATTAATCAAATCTTGATTAATCTTAATCTCAATCGCCTAAATCCTCTAGCTTTTACAACTTGCTCATGAAAATAATTTTAAATCATTTATTAAATCTTCAATTACTTTCGAAAAGGCATCAATGTTGGAATATTCTCCAAATTTGAAAAATCCCTCCAAAAGGGTTTGTACATCCAACAAGGCATTTAACCCTCTTACATGTCCTTTTTCCTTGAGCCAAGTGGCATTAACTTCATTTTCTCCTCCCTCCAACATGTCATTTCATCAATTTTGAAATTCCACCTGATTGCATTTAATTGTACAATGACCAAAATGTGCTCCACCTTTGTCCACTCACATGTTAACAAGTGGCACTTGGTCATTGGTTGGTGTTTGATCCCCCATTCATCCCTTTTGCCTCATTCCTCATCACTCTCATCTATAAATAAGAGGATCTCATTTGGATTTTGGATCCACAACTTCATGCAAAGTAATAATCTTCGTATTTTGAATTTGCTCATCCATTATTCATCCATTTTCAAGTTTCATAGCTAGGTTATACAAAAATCTCTCCAAGGAAGCATAAAATCTACATCAATTCATCACAAAGCTTACAAGGGACTGGGAAAGGGCCATTTGCCACATCAAAATGGCACCAATTCCCCCATGGGATTAATAGTTTGATTGCATTAGATAGGATTTGATTGTTTTCATTTATATTCTCCATTTCCATTGATTATTTTGTGCATTCCAAATAAATTTCATGGGAAAACTTGTTTCTAACTTGCATAATGGACTAATTTGGTGTTTTTTCTTTGTGTTTGTGTAGGTCTAGGATCAAGGTTCACATTTTAGCGCTAGAAGGAGGGCCAATCTGAAGATATTAACATGTGTTTTGAGAAAATTTTGTTGTTTTCTTGACATTTTGTGTGTTCAGGAAACTATGACGCTATCAGTCCAACGATGCCATATAGCGATGCTACTAGTCCAACTGCACCATACAACTACACTGCAAACTCCAAACTCCATCACTGAGGTCTTCCTGCCTAGAAATTTGAATTTCTAAACTATGACGCTTAACTCATTTTCCAAATGACCAGTTAGCTAAACTCTAAACTGCACTGCTTTCCAAAATAGTGTCGCATTTGTGCTCACTATTTTTGCTACAAAGCACCACTGTCAATCCCAGTGGTGCCATATAGTGTCGCTTATCTTTCAAAATGCACTGCATCTATGGGTTGCGCAGCTGGAGTTGGTTTCAACCAGTTTTTGTAGGTGGGCTTGATCAAAGGTGAAGGGAGGAAGCAAAGATGAAGGTTTCCATGATACCATCATTTCATTGTATTGAGTGTTTTTAAACACTTCAAGGAGAAATTATAATCCCTCTTCTAAAGCATTTTTTATCTTTCACGCTTTTTGAACTCACAAAATTTCATTTGGGCTCTAAAAAGAATAATAAAAAAGGATTAAAAAGAACCTTAGGAAACTTACTAGATTTTGTCTAAGGTTTAACAATTGAACAAACAACTTTCACTTTTCCTTTTGGTGCTTTGAGAAGAATCCAACTTTTTCTTTGAAGGATTAAAATGAACATGTGCATTTATGTTTTGTAATCACTTATCCAAAGTAATATCATCTAAAAGATGTATGCGATTCTCTTGTGCCTCATGACAATCTTGAGAATCAAAAGGATTTTTGTGATATTAAGTTGTATAAGTGATTTCCTTCACACTTCAATTTGGGATTCTTAAAATTGAAAAAATCTTGCGAGTTTGAGTTAGGTATATCATGTGTGTTATTTGTTTCTCAAAAAAGATCAGTTGAACTACAGATGTACTTGCTTGCATTTTTTTATCTTTATAGGGACTTCCTTATGGGAAAAAGTAATCACCCAAGGGAATGACCCAACCTGGAACATGCTAAATCCAAGCGACTTCCAATTGGTATATAAGTGTGGGTACTTGAGGAAAGTTCAAGTATCACGAGGATTGTTCTGACAAGAAGGGAAAAAATGGTCTCTTACTACATGGATGATCCCCCACGAACAGAATGCCTACACTAGAACTCTTTGTCTAAAAAGACCAAAATCCCTAAACTATTTGTTGGTGCAAGAACAGTCATTCTAAAGCCGCCCCACATTTTTACGGCTTTTAGTAGAGATGAGAAGTATTCCATGGGAATTTCATAGGTACTAATGCTTGGCTAACCTGAGAAGTGTGTGTCATGGAGGGGAGCCTGTGTGGTCAAGCATCTAATCATCCGCTAAGAGTAGGCGTAGCAAGATTTATCCAAGTGGGGATTCAACAAATATTGTCTCAATATCCATAGGGTTGTGCATGTTCTTGGAATCAAAACACTTTGCTTGAGCTTAAAACATTGGAAATAAAACATTCAACATCATCAAATTTCAAACCCTTTAGGAAGCAAATACCATTGATGAAATCCAAGTGTTAGTGCTTGTCCTAGGGATTCTATTCTATCCTTAGAGGCTTCTAGGAATTTGGATTTACATCTCAATTTTCTCACTAAGTCAAAAATAGGGAACTTTTTCCTTAATTTCCTTGATTCCACATGATGGACTTTGTGGGATGAAAAGAAATTGGGACATTAGATGATTTGATTTAGGATCTAAGATGATTGCTTTAAGAAAGCATATCAATTACAGTTCCAAACTCCAAATTACTAAACTGAAATTAACAACACATAATTAAATGAACAAAATCAAGATTTAGAATGAGACGAGAAAGATAGAACACAAACAAATTGATAATAGAGTTCATCATAAGAAAAAATACATCTTCGGGCCCCTCTCCAAAGAGTAGACTGATTCGATTAAAATCTTCAAAAATTTGGCATTACAATAGTTTACAAGCTCTTCCCTTCAAGCATGATAGAATTCTAGCATTCTCCCAACGTATAGGAACAACAAATTATCTCTCCAAAATGCTCTAAGTCTCCAACACTTGAATAATTCCCAATGAATCCTCAAGCCTCTAAACCCCCATTTTTATATTGAAAATTTAATCAATTTGGTTACTAACCAATTGATTTTACAAAACAACCTTATCTCTCCATTTTTACAAATACAACTTAAAAATCCCCCTTATTTACACAAAAATCTTCAAATCTCCTATTTTACATTATTTTTTTAAAAAATATAAAATCCCTAAGCCCCTTAATTTTTGTCATATCCGGGATTATATTGTTTACGGGAGTTTGTTTGTTTCATCCTTTTAGAGGACTTTGTTTTAAATTTGGGCTTATTAATTATTACTTACCACACATTAATTTAGTGGTTAGTTTTAAGGGGAATATTTTAGTTTTTTTGTTTTACTTGTTTTACCAAGTAAAGCCCACCTTTTCCTCCTTAAAATTTTCCCCAAGTAAGCATGCACATGGGAGGTAGGTGTTGGGTTTTTTGTTTCCTTGTTTTAAGGCTTAGGATTAGGTGCATTTTTTTTTTATATTATTATTATTATTTTATTCGTCCAGATTTTTCAACATGTCATCATGTGATTGGTTGGTGATGATGGCTGGATGATGATTGTACCATGCTGATGTCAGCAAAGTCAACCCAACTTTGACTGCTCATATCTCATGCAAACGGACTCTAATTCGTGTGAAACAAACATCGTGAGAAAGCTTATGATGAGATCTTCACATTGATGCAAGTCTTGATCACTTTTGACAATGTCAATTTTTGGCCCTTTTTTTCTTTGACTTGGGTCCTAGGTTGACCAAGGTTTGACCAAGCATATCTTGAACTCTGTAGCTTTGTTTGACTCTAGTCAAGTTGTGTTGGAGTCAAAATTTCACCCTCTTTTTGATGATGCCAATTTTGAAGATAAAAGAGAAACTTCAATTTTTGGTGAAGATCCTCTAGATCATTCCTCCCCACTGAAGAGCTTTTGGACCTCTGAAAGTTGGTTACTTAGAAAGTAAGTGAGGGTAAAGTTCCCTCACTTTACCAATCTCCATCCATTTTTCCTTGCTTGGATTCATCCCCTTTAGTCCCACTCTGAGGTACTCAACTGCTCCTCTTCATGAAGTCTTGGTTTTCCTATCTAGGATGACATCTTCAGGAAACTCTAACATGTACTCTGGTGAAAGATGATCAACTGATGGAACCCGAATGTTTGTCTCCTTGTCTAATATCATCAGAGGTTCATACAACTTCATATTCTCAACATTGACAATTGAATAGATATGCATGTATGAAGGAAGATTAAGGCGGAAGGCATTGGTTCCAATCTTTTCCAAGATCTCAAAGGGACAATACTGAATCGGCTTGAGCTTCCTTCCTTCACCTTGCATTCTTTCCTTGCTAATGTGTAACCAAACGTGGTTACCGACTTGAAAATGATGATTGGTGTGATGTTTATCATGTTGAGCCTTGTATTTGGCTTGGGTCTTTTCCAATTGTGCCTCTACTGCCTGATAGATGGCTTGGAATTTTTGGATGAACTTCAAAGCCTTCTTTGAATCATGACATCCATCTTCAACATCATCTTTCCCAAAACAAAAATCCATCAGAGTCTTAGGCACATAACCGAAACAAGTCTCGAAAGGAGACCTCTTTAGAAGAGTGTGTTGTTGTAAGCATGCTGCACACATAATACGCAGCACTCATCCACAACTTAGCATGTTTTCTACAAGAACCTCTAAGTGCAAATGGCACAATTGTCCTATTCACTACTCCTCTGCCTTTCCGTCATTCTACTATGGAAGGTTGTACTCTTCTTTAGTCTGGTGTCCATCAGTCCCCACAAAGCTTACCAAAATTCTCCTAGGAATCGAGAATCTTGATCTGATACAATAGAAGTACGTAACCCAAAATGAACCCATACAAATTGGAAGTACATTTGAGTTATCAGTTCAATAGTGACTTGTTTTTTACATGGCATTAAGATACACATCTTGCTGAACCAATCAACTACTACATAAAGATAATCATGACCCTTCCTGGACATAGGTAAACCCCCAACAAAATCCATAGATACACTTTCCCATGGATAGGATGGAACGGGTAATGGTGTGTACAACCCCTATTTTTTGTTACTTGGTTTACTAGTTGCACACATAATACAACCCTTAATGTATTTGGTGACAGTTTCCTATATTTTAGGCTAGTAACAATAATTTTTCAATTGAGTAATTGTTTTACTTACCCCAAAATGTCCTGCAATCAAAGAGGTGTGAGCTTCATAGATTACATGTGCTTGTTCATCTTTTGAAACACATAACTTTTCCAAATGATACAAAATTTTATCCTACACATAGTAATCTTTCTCTTCTATCTTTTTTCCTGTAATTAAAGGTGAATAAATATCCTTAAAGTTTTCATCATTAATATATTGTTCCTAAAATCTTTCATGCACCATGGAACTACCTTTAAGAATAATCCAAGCATTCATTGCAGGAGGCCTAGAAAGCATATCTGCTACTTTGTTATGGGTACCTTTCTTGTACTTAATTACCAAGTGAAACTATTGTAAAAATCCCATCCATCTAAAATGCCTACTTTGCTATAGTTTAGACTATGAGTGCAAGTACTAAAGTGGCTGGTGATCAGTGTGGATTAAAATTTATTTCCCCATTAAGTAGTGTTTCCATTTTTTAACACTTTGAACTAATGCATAAAGTTCCTTATTATAAGTAGGATAGTTAATAACTGCACCTAAAAAGGTCTCAAAGTGATAGTAGATTGGTTTACCTCCTTGCATTACCACTACTCCCATGGAAAATCCACTTGCATTTGTTTTGATCTCAAATGGCTGATGTAGATCTGGTAAAGCCAAAATTGGTGCAGTGCTCAACTTTTCCTTTAAATTGTTGAAGGCCTTATGCTGTGGACCTCCCCATTGAAAATTTGTCTTTGTACTTGTCAACGTGTGCAATGGTGATGCAATGTAGGAGAAGTTTGCAATGAACTTTCTCTAGTACTGGACTGCACCTAAGGAACTTTTGACTTCAGTGACTGTACTTGGCTTAGGCCATTTTACAATAACTTCAACTCATAGGCTATCTATACTTTCAATTGACCATTCCCTATGACATAGCCTAAGTACACTAGAGATGTCTTTGCAAATTCACATTTAGACATCTTTACATAAAGTTTTTCTTTTCTCAATACATCAAAAACTTTCTTTACATGACTTACATGATCTTCCCAAGTTTGACTAAATACAAGAATATCATCTAGATAGACTATGAAAAAATCATCAATAAAAGGATGAAATACATCATTCATGACTCTCATAAATGTAGTTGGTGCATTGCAAAGCCCGAAGGGCATAACCAACCACTCATAAAGTCCCTGTTTTGTCTTAAATGCAGTTTTCCAAATGTCATCTTCTACAATTTTTATCTGATGATATCCGCTATGCAAGTCTAACTTAGTGAAATAAACTGCATGTTTTAACTGATCAAGTAAATCATCAATTTGGGGAAGAGGATACGTGTTCTTTACCGTTATCTTGTTCAGGGCTCGATAGTCGATGCACATTATCCCAGACCCATCTTTCTTTGGAACCAACACAATTGGAGAACAAGCATTAACACAGTTCTTAATGAATTGACCAACCTTTTCACCTCCGGTTCAAAGAAGATTAACCAGTGCAAGACACCCACCTGTGCACGTACAATGTATTTTATCCCATCCTTAAAAAGATGATACTTATTCTCCCCCCTATAAAATATTTCTTTTGTCATATAGATAAGGACTCCCTAACACAAGCCCAAAAATATCCAAAGGAACAACATCTACTTCTACCTCATCAACAAAGTTTGCAATGATAGAAAATTTCAATTTACACTATTTTGTTACCTGCAATTGAGCATCAATGAAAACCCATCCAAGTGGATATGGCTTTGGATGAGGTGTTATAGCTAGATTGAGTTTCTTTACCACCTCTTTGGATATTAAGTTGACTTGAGAACCCATATCAAATATTGTAACAATCTTAGTGTGCTTAGTTACAACTTGAATATGAAACAATTCATTTTGTTGTTTATCAGCTTTAGGAGGAGTAGATACTTTACTTGTATTTTCATTTTTATTAGAAAAATTTGCATCAAAAGATAGAATTATACCTTTCCCTTTACCTTGGACCCCAGCAACAACAATCTAAGTTTCATCTCTAGAGTTGGATCCAATATCCCGCTGGAATCAATCAATGAGTAGTCTTTGTTTTCCCTTTATTGCCTCCATATCTTTTTGGCCTTCAATTTTGGGGATCAAGCTTCCAACACTTTTAAACCTATTGAGCCCCTCTTTTCCCAGCAATGAGAACATGTGGGCTGTCACCCTCCTTCTTAACTGGTGGTTGTCTTCTTCCCTTTTGCTTTATCTTCTTACCCTTAGACTTCCCCCTTCTTACTTAGATGGTTTCCTTTTGGTACCATCACCTAAATTATTCTTTACCCTTGACTTCAAAATACAGTTTTAATTCGTAGAACTCAACCAAAATTATTAGGACTCAAAATTATAATAGTATGTATTAGGTAAGAATGCAAACCACCTATGTACTTGAGTAATGTATCCTGAGTATACAAAGGAACATTTAAAGCAATAGCTCATTTTCTAAACTTCATGGGTGTAATCTTGGATGGGCTGACCCTTACCTTGCCTAAAGGTTTTCCAATTCATTGTTAATTGTTGCATATAACCTAAAGGATAAAACTATTTTTTAAGGGCAGCAATAAATTCCATCCAAGTCATATTAACCTTACCATGGTGAGAAATTTCCTCCCAAGTCCTACTCTCCCACCAGGTGAGAGTTGTACCTCCCAACCAGAGAGTGGCTAACTAGATCATGGAAGCATCTTTTGTTAGGCCTTGAATCCTACAATACACTTCTACTTGCTAGATCCAATCATCTAACTTTTCAACATTTAACTCACCACAATACTTAGCCAATTCAAATTTTACATCAAGTTTGATAACAGGCTTAGACTTTCTTTTGAAAGGATTAACAATAGTAGAAGAGGAAACAAAAGAGGAAGCTAGAGAAGAAGGGGAAGATGGAGGAGATGGAGCTTCTGGATCCTTTCCTCCTTTGTCCTTTTGATATTCCTTCTTTTCTTGCTTTGAAGAATCTCCCATTTCATGCTTCTTCTTTTCCACATACAACTCTTCCACCATAGCCTTCATGTCAAAAAAGGCTCGCTGAAAAGTCTTATCATCAAGATCTTCCCGGGCATATTTCTCCTAGCTTTAGTTTTTTCCATTGCTGGTGAAGTCTTTGTTTCCAACCTCGATTGTATTCTCCTTCTGCCTCGGCTTCACCTCTTCTCGCTTGGAGCCCATTAGCATTCGGGATTCTCGCAATACTAGTCAAACACAACTCTAATACCAATACCTATTCCTGATTTAGGATCTAAGATGATTGCTTTAAGAATGCATATCAATTACATTTCCAAACTCCAAATTACTAAAATGAAATTAACAACACATAATTAAATGAACAAAATTAGAATTCAGAATGAGACAAGAAAGAGAGAATGCAAATAGCTTGATAACAGAGTTTTTCGTAAGAACGGACACGTCTCTAGGCCCCTCTCCAAAGAGTAGACCGATCCAATTGAAATCTTCAAAAATTTGGCATTACAATAGTTTGCAAGCTCTTCCCTTCAAGCACGATGGAATTCTAGCATTCTCCCGTCGTACAAGAACAACAAACTATCTCTCCAAAATGATTTAAGTCTCCAACACCTAAATAATTCCCAATGAATCCTCAAGCCTCTAAACCCCCCTTTTTATATTGAAAATTTAATCAATTTGGTTACTAACCAATTGATTTTACAAAACAACCTTATCTCTCCATTTTTACAAATACAACTTAAAAATCCCCCTTATTTACACAAAAATCTTCAAATCTTCCATTTTACATTATTTTAAAAAACATCTAAAATCCCTAACCCCCTTAATTTTTGTCATATCCAGGATTATATTATTTATGGGAGTTTTTTTTTTATCCTTTTAGAGGACTTTGTTTTAAATTTGGGCTTATTAATTATTACTTACCACCCATTAATTTAGTGGTTGAAATTATATATTTTTAAGGGCAATATTTTAGTTTTTTTTGTTTTGCTTGTTTTACAAGGTAAAGCCCACCTTTTCCTCCTTAAAATTTTCCCCAAGTAAGCATGCATGTGGGAGGTAGGTGTGGGTTTTGTTTTGCTTGTTTTAAGGCTTATTTTAGCCTTGTTTTAAGGCTTAGGATTAGGTGCATTTTTTTTTTATATTATTATTTTTTTATTCATCCAAATTTTGCCACATGTCATCATGTGATTGGCTGATGATGATGACTGGATGTTGATCGTATCATGCTAATGTTAGCAAAGTCAACCCAACTTTGACTACTCATATCTCGTGCAAACGGACTCTGATTAGTATGAAATGAATGTCGTCAGAAAGCTTGCGACGAGCTCTTCACATTGACGCAAGTCCTAACCACTTTTGACAGTGTCAATTTTTGACCTTTTTTTCTCTAACTTGGGTCTTGGGTTGACCAGCATGCCTGATTCTGCTGGCACCCCTGGACTCCTGCGTGCTCCCGCTTTGACTCATTTGGACGCTGCGTTGGAGTCATAATTTCACCCTCTTTCTAATGATGTCAATTTTGAAGATAAAAGAAAAACTTTAATTTCTGGTGAAGATCCTTTGGATCATTAGACATCTAGTTTGAAAACCTAATCAAGAAGTGGTAAAAGGTTAGTCACTAAGCAAATATAAGTCTCTATAAGTCTCTTAGGATCAAAATCAAAACTCTCATCCATCCTCCAAACATCAAAATCAAAAATCACCTCACAAACAACTCTTGTCAGTCTTGAAAAGATCCTTTATGCTAAAATTTGGGAAAATCCTCTTGAAATCAAAATAATAAAAAAATCCAAATCATCCTGCTTAGCTAGGTGTGTGTAGATGAAACCTTCTTTGCACCTTTAATTAAATTATCATATTATGGAAAATTTCACTCTAGGAAAACATTCAACCTCCTAGAGTGTATGAGTTCATTAAATCCAAAACCAAATCCAAATCAAAATCAAATCAAATCAAATCCAAAATCAAAAAATCAAAGTCAAAGTCCAAAGTCCTAAACTTTATTGTCCTCCTCAAGGTTTCATAAGAGTTCAATCGTCCACCAATCCTCCATCCTTCATTATCACCATCATCATCCCTTTGATCCTCAATATTTTAGACTTTCTTTTTGCACCTAAAGATTAGATCAATCCAAAGAATTAGGTGTTCATCTCTTACATTCTCTAAAATTGACCCCTATTTTATGGTTTAAACTAGATCTCAACACAAGAAGAGCATGGAAACCAACAAAGAAACATCAACTTCGAGTGATTTGAGTCAAACCACCTCTGAAATCAATCCAGTTGGAACTAATAATCCCACTCTCAATTTTCCTCCCCTTCCACGAGACCATCAAGAGGAAGGAGTCCAAGTGGAGGATGTCATTGACACCATTTTAGGGATGACTCAAGCTCAAGCTCAGGCATAAGCCCAATACCAAGCTCAAAAAGCGTAGGGGAAAGCTCAATACTAAGCACAACTGCAAGTAGCCCAACAACAAGCATACCACCAAGCCCTACAACAGTATCAAGCACAACAAGAAGCATCATTACTAGCCCAACAACAAGCATTATTGGCACAACAACAGCAAGACCAACAAAAAGTTTTGAGGTGCAAGAGTAGCAAGACCAACAAAAAGCATTGTTGGTACAACAACAAATGCAGGTGTATCAACAAAGCTTGCAACAAACTCCCACCAACATACCCAACACTTTTACCATCACTCAAACACCCAAAAACTTGTGTCCCTATCCTTTTGACAGCATCCTTGTAATGGTACCATTCCCAAAGGGGTTTGAAATCCCCAAATTTGACGAATACCATGGGATGGGAAACCTTGAAGATCACATTAGGGAATTTCAAGTACATTGTATGGAGGTCGCATATAATGATACATATCTGATGTAGTTATTTCCTTGAATTTTGGTTGGTCTCATCATGGAATGGTTCTCTTTCCTTCCTCTTGGCATCAAAAACTTCCAAGAAATCATAGACGCATTCATAAAATATTACACCTTCACTATCGATATGGATGCCATTCTAGAGGAACTATTGCCTCTTAAACAGGGTAAGGGGGAATCATTCCCTTCCTTTTTACAATGATGGCGACCCAAGGATAACATAAACAAATGGGCCATGCTAGAGGAGTAACAATTTTGCACCATCATTGCTAACCTTTACAAAACCTTGGCATTCTATCTCAAGGTGCAATGCATCACCACTTATGACCAATTGATCCCCAAGGTGCTCAACATTGAACGAACCCTTATGGCACAAGGGGGAACACCCACATATCTAGAAAATCAAGAAAATCACCCATCAACCATCTATAATGAGAAACCTCACACATGTGTGGGGAACAAAAATTCCAAATATGATGGTGTGGTGGATGCTAAGGTTGTAATCAATGCTCTGAAACAAAACACCCAAACCTACCAGCAACTAGAAAACATCAATCAAAACAACTTGCAAGCTAACGTGGTATCACATCAACCACCCAACAATCAAATCAATAATTTTAATAATCAAGGGGGACTAGCCCCACAAAACAAATATCCCCCTAAGAGAAAGTACACTACCCTTGGAGAACCAATTGAATCAATCATGAAGAAATTGATAAATAAAAATATCATCAAAATTCTCACTTATGAGAACTATTAGGAACCCCAAGTGAAACCACCATGGTACAATGAGAATCACCTTTGTGATTTTCACAAAATCAAGGGCCACACAATAGCTAGCTGCATGAGGTTGAAAAATCTAATCCAAGACCTCGTTGATGATAAGGTCATAAATGTTGAACAAATAGCTGAAAATCAAGACTTAAAAATATACACGAATCCAATGCCAAACCATAACCAAGGGAACAACTATGGAAAGAAAAAGTATGCCAATGTGAACCATGTGTATGATCATGTTGTTTCATCCATTGATAAAATGGTCATTGTTGTTAGCATCAAAGGAGCCAAAGATAATTATGGAGTCACCACACGTAGTGGGAAAGTCACCATTGCTTGACCATCACAACCACCTAGGGCATCCACGTCCAATCCAAAATCATTGGTAATGGCTACAATTTCCTAGACCAACTAAAAATAACCCCAACTCAGATCTCCATCATGGAGTTGCTGAAGATATCGCCAGCACATAGGAAAATCCTAGCGGAAGCATTGGCTTCATCCACCATCTTTGGGGATCTTGATGTTGACTAGTTTCAATCTATGGTTGGAAATATCACCACCTCAAGTCTCCTAACATTCTCTGATTAGGACTTCCCCTCCCAACCATCTCTCAATTGTGCACTCCACCTTGAAGTCCTCATTCACAAAAAAAAATGTCAAAAGGGTCTTGGTGTGGGGGTACAGGTCTAAACATTTGTTCCCTCAAACTAATAAAAAATTTGGGATTCTCATAGTATGCCATTGAAAAAGGTAAGGAAATCACTATAAGAGCTTATGATAATTAGGAAAGATTGTCTTAGGGCACTATCTAGCTCCCTATTCAAGTAGGGCCAGCCATTATGAAAACCACATGCTAGGTCCTTGACCTTGATTTACCTTATAACATTCTTTTAGGGCATCCATGGATCCATGGGATGAAAGCAGTCGCATCAACCTTCCATCAATGTGTCAAATTCCTATATAAAAATCAAGATGTCACAATTAATGGTGATCCCAAACCCTTTGGATACTGCAAGAGCCTGGAAGCAAAATACTATAAAATCCCTCAAGTCCTAAAGAACAATGAAGGCCCCATCACTCTGTATGTAGACCCAGCTACATTAGCCTCCACTTCTAAGACAAACATACCTACATCTCTGATATATCAGAAATCAAGGTCATCATCCAAGACAATGGGTGTGGGGATTATAGAATGAAGAAAAATGCCTTCGTGATAGGAGAGTTACCTCAATCTCCTAGGACTCATGGGTAACCCCAACCAACTGAAACATCATCCCATACTTTTCAATGCAAACCCCTCTAGATTCAAGTCATGGGGAGATCTAAGTCAAGAGATAGTAGATGAAAGAGACATATCGAGTCTCCTATATCAAGATGAAAGGCCTGTGCTTGATCTTCTTATGGATGAAAGCAAAAAAGGTCTACAAATGATGCTTGTTATGGGCTATGACAAAAACAAGAAACTTGGGTAGAATGAAAACGGCCTTTTTGAACCCCTTGTCATGAAGAAGTGAATAAAAAATATTGGCCTCAGATGTACCCCTTCGAAGGTGACCATACTTGGAAAAGATGCTTCAGTTAAGAAGGTCAAAACTCCCCCTCAACAATTAGCATCTTCCCTTCAATTACCAGTATCCATAGGTTGAGTCACAGACAACTTTACCTTTGACATAACTTATGTGTGTAGTAGTGATAAGGATCCCATAACATACTTTCCTATGCTTTTCGAAGATTCATCCTTGCTCCTGATTAGTACCTTTTCCTTTGAGTCAAACCATCAATCCCATGAAAAAAACCTAGTCTATCCTCAACTCATCGATTACAACCAACAAGGACTACAAATTTTGGACATGTTCAAAAAAAATGAGGCACTCTCAAAATTCATGGGACTACAAGATACAATACCATATGGAGATCACAATTTCAGGTTTGACATCACACTAGACACACATGCCTATTACAGGGAAATGATTGAATCCTTTAGTCACAAAAGTGAAAATTTGAGAATAATATCTAGGTCTTTGAGTGAAAACCACATTGTGGCACTCTTTGACCCCAAAAACAATAAAAATAAAGGACGTATCCAATGGTGAAAACCTCTCTAAGGCGCCAAAGGACAAAGGATTCAATCTTCCTCTCAGTGCAATTCATCAAGAGAAGTGCAATCTAGTCAACTTAGGAACAAAGGAACTATGACACATAACCTTCTATGCAGAGTGGTATTAGCTAAGAAGTGCAATCTAGTGAACTTAGGAACAAAGTAACTACCACAAAAACCTTCTATGCAAAGTGGAGCTCTTAACAAAAGAACTGGAACTCCTAGTTGTGTTCCTAGGAGAAAGGAAAGTAAACTTTGCATGGACCTATATTGACATGCCTAGACTTGATCCTAAGGTTGTGTTTCATCACCTAGATGTATATCCTAAAGCAAATAATGTCATACAAAAGCTTAGAAAAATGGATCCCCATATAGCATTATTGGTCAAAATGGAATAGCAGAAGCTCCTAGATGTAGGGTTCATTCGACCGATTGATTATCTAGAGTGGGTCTCTAACCTTGTACCTATCTCAAAGCACACCGAGGGCATCTACATTTGCACATACTTCAAAGATCTAAACAAAGAGTGTTCCAAAGATTACTTTCCACTACCAAACATTGATATGATTGGGGATATGATAGCAGGACATGAGATGCTATCGCTTGATGGAAAAATTCTCAAAATACAACCACAGAT
>VDFB02245037.1:0-12062 GCA_007258455.2 Sequoia sempervirens | reverse complement strand
AGCTTAAAATGCAGTTGCATGATCTCATGGAGAAAGGATTGATACGACCTAGTGTGTCTCCTTGGGGAGCTCCAGTGTTGTTCATTAAGAAGAAGGACGGAACACTAAGGTTGTGCATCGATTACTAGATGTTGAACAAGGTAACCATTTGAAATAGATATCCCCTACCTAGAATTGATGACTTATTTGATCAAATGAAGGGAGTTGCAATATTCTCCAAGATAGATTTAAGGTCAGGTTATCACCAGTTAAGAATCAGGGAAGAAGATATTCCAAAGACAGCCCTCAGAACTAGGTATGGCCATTATGAATTTTTGGTGGTGCCTTTTGGCCTAACAAATGCCCCCTCTGCTTTCATGAGCCTCATGAACCATGTTTTCCATGATTACTTGGACAAATTTGTACTAGTGTTTCTGGATGACATTCTAATCTACTCTAAAAATTTGCAAGAGCATGAGGAGCATTTAAGAATAGTCTTGCAAAGGTTGAGAGATCATAAATTATATGGGAAATTGTCCAAATGTTCTTTCTTTCAGCCTAAGGTGCACTATCTGGGACATATTATATAGGCCCAAGGAATTGCAGTAGATCCAGCCAAGGTGCGAGCAATTGTAGAATGGCCTATTCCTAAAAATGTGACCGAAGTAAGAAGCTTCATGGGTTTGGTAGGATATTGTCGACGGTTTGTAGAGAACGTCTCCAAGATAGCTAACCCCATAACCTCCCTTCAACGAAAGGGAAAGAAGTTTGAATGGATAGAAAAATGTGACATTGCATTCCAGAAGTTGAAGGAAGCTCTTACCACTGCACCAATTTTGCAAGTGCCTAATCCGGATAAAGAATTTGTGGTTTGGACGGATGCTTCATTGGATGGGCTAGGTGGAGTGCTAATGCAAAACGGGTGAGTGATTTCCTTTGAGTCCAGGAAATTGAAGGATCACGAACTCAACTATCCCACCCATGACCTGGAGCTGGCAGCAATCGTGCATGCCTTAAAGGTATGGAAACACTACTTGGTAGGAAGACCCTTCAAGCTGAACACTGATCATAAAGGACTCCAATATCTGTTCACCCAACCAGATTTGAATGCACGTCAAAGAAGGTGGTTAGAATTCTTAAGCAACTATGAGATAGATATCTCATATGTTAAAGGAAAAGAAAACCGTGTTGTAGATGCCTTAAGTCGAAGGGCTAAACTAGCTGCGATCTCATAGTTAAAGTTTGAACTGCCAGAAAGGATCAAGAAAATGCAAAAATTGGATCCCTTTTGTCAACAAATGAGGGTAGAAATACAACGAGGGATTAATCTAGTTGAGTATCATGTGGGAAATGATGGAATTCTTCATTATTTGAACCGAATTTATGTACTGGAAGAGGGTGGTTTGAGAACAAAAATTCTCGCAGAAGGCCATAATGTGCCTTATCAAGCACATCCTGGGGTGACTAAGATGTATGCAGACCTAAAAACTCATTACTTTTGGCCAGGAATGAAAAAGGAAATAGCTTGCTATGTTGCCAAATGCCTTGAATGACAACAAGTTAAGGTGGAGCACTGTCATCCCGCGGGGACACTATATCCTCATGATATACCACAGCATAAGTGGTCGGTAATCTCCATGGATTTTATGATGGGATTGCCTAAAACTCGACATCAACACGATAGTATATTAGTGGTGGTTGATAAACTAACTAAGGTAGCACACTTCATACAAGGCAATGTGAAGGATGATGCCCCACTTTTGGCAAAAAGATTCATAAAGGAAGTCATTAGGCTACATGGGATGCCTGAGGTAATCATCTCGGATAGGGATAAGTTGTTCACTTCCAGGTTTTGGACCTCTCTTATGACCACCTTAGGAACCAAACTCAATTTTAGTACGGCTTACCACCTTGAAACGGATGGCCAATTCGAAAGAGTTAACCAAGTCATGGAGGACATGCTCAGAATGTATGCCATGGATTAGCCAACTAAGTGGGAAGAGTATCTACCACTAGTAGAATTTTCATATAACAATTCATACCATTCTTCCATACAAATGGCACCATTTGAAGCATTGTATGGTAGAAAGTACAGAACGCCTATAGGTTGGGACAGTTTAGAAAATCGAGTAACTATAGGGCCAGAGCTTCTTCAGGAATATGATACTCAGGTGAAAGTTATAAGAGAAAGACTGAAGGAGGCTTCAGATCGGCAAAAAATTTATGCGGATACCAAGCGTACACCAAGGGAATTTTTAGTAGGGGACAAGGTGTTCCTACACGTGAAACCACACAAAAGCTCAATAAAGTTTGGCAAGGCTGTTAAACTGGCTCCATGATTCATAGGGCCTTTTGAGATACTTGAGAAAATCAGCCGTGTAGCTTACCGTCTAGCTCTTCCACCATCTCTCTTTCGCATTCACAATGTATTACATGTATCCTTGCTTAAGAAATATGTTGCTGACCCCTCACACGTAATTGATTGGCAAGCACTACAGGTAGAAGATGCTAGAGATATCCACCTCGAACTGCTAGCAATCATAGACAGGCGCAATCTGCAATTGCGCAACAGAACTATCCAACAAGTTAAGGTCCTATGGGACCAATATGGGGAACAAGGAACTACCTAGTAAGATGAAAATGTAATGAAACTAGAATATCCATACTTGTTTAATTAAGCCGAGCCAGCTTAATCCTAAGGGGGGAAGTATGTCATATCCACTCAATACTTTGTTAATCAATTTTGCATGACCCCTAGCCCCGATATAATTTGGACTAGGGGTGGAATTTCGAACTTTAATATGTGAACATGTATAAGTGCTTGTGTGTGTGCATGTGAGTGTGTGTTAAGTAGGAACCTTGATGTTATTAGTATTAATGTGATTATCAATCCTATTAGTCTATTTTAATTTAATGCACTAAATGTTTGGATTAACGTGGACTAATGATTTGGTTGTTGTGCTTGTGTGAGGTTTGTCGTTGGATGCAGGTACCAGGGGTGCAAAGTGAGGTGGATTATGTGGTTTCGTTGGATGAAGAAAAGTAATTGGTATGTCATTCTAGTGTTGACCATCTTGTAGTTCTGTCAACCTGAGGTTCATTCAAACTTAGAGCCTTTGACAAATAATAATCGCCATAGTTATTCATTTCCGACTAGGCAGAGTCATTATGATAATCTAAATAGTTCTAGCTAAATTAAGGATCTTGCTTGATATGGGAAATTCAATTGGAATGGTAATAGATAACATACTAAAAATAAATTAAAATAAATAAATAAAATATAACTATAATGTATGGGCCAGATAAATAAATCACATCGCCTAAGTAAATTAGTTCACATTAAAAAAATAAAATAAAATAAAAACAAACCTTGAAGTTGGGTGTCGATAAACCAAGAGATAGACAACAAAAATAAATAAATAAATAAATGGTAAACCACAAAGTAAGGAGCTATGAAATATTAAATAACAATGATTTAAAACTATGAATAATAATACATTAGTGGTTTATATTATATGCAATATGGAGGGCATTGAATCAAACATTGAATAAAAGAAATAAAGTTTCCATTGGGCAAATAAGGAAAAGAGGGAAGGACGTAGAAAAAAAGAAGAGATGCTTTCACGGGAGAAGAAGGCGGCGCAAGGGAGCAGTAGTGGAAGAATCTCGACCAAGGAGGAAGAAGCTTGGTGAGGAGGAGGACAACAGAGGCATTAAGAGGCCTGGAAACCCCTGCAACCGCTGCCAATGGCAGGAAGAAGCTTTGACCAGCATGCCATGAAAAACCCCGTCCATTTCTTCTTTAACTGGATTGGCAGCATCTCATTTTGAGCAGAGAGGATTTGGAGAAAGGAAAGAAGAAGAAAGAAGGGCGTGGTTGAAGTAGGGACGAGTTTTGAAGAGGAATCCAGAGTTGGGCGACTAGGGTATTCCATTTGCTACTCAAGACCTCACAACTCAGGTTTTAAATTCTTCTATTTTACAGTACCATTCTATATTGCAGCCTTGGTGAAATTACACTAAGTAGGATGGAGCACCTGAATATAGAATCCTTTATTGCTTATTTTAAACACAAAAAAAAACTCACAAGAAGATGAGGGCAGGGTATTTTGACTTGAGCAGAGATTTTAGATCCACCACACCACCATCACATCACACAGTTGCTTGAATGCTTTTTTTTAAAAAAAAAACCTCTTTCAGCATAGTCTTAATGGTCTGGTTCTTATTTTGAAAGCTAGCTGGATAAAATATGGTATAAATGCATTAAAAACCTCTTTCAGCATAGTCTTAATGGTCTGATTTTTCTTCAGCAAGTTAGCTGGTCAAATTGATGCAAGGAGTTAAAATATCTCTTTCAATCATGGTCTAAATTTCTTTAGCAAGTGGTTGGTCAAATCTGATGCAAAGGAGTTAAGATATCTATTTCCGTTATTGTCATAATAGTCTGATTTTGCTTTAGAAGTGGAGCTGGGTAAGTCTGATATAAAAAAAAAATTAAGATAACTCCCTTAGTCATTACCTTATTGGACTAATTTTACCTTAGAAATGGTGTGGGTCAAATCTTTTACAACTAAAATAAAAATATGTGGGATGCTAACTCTATGAGATACCTGCACATTGATTAATCTCTATCCAAAAGTGACTATGGTAAGGTATTCCCTCATCATAGAGGTTTTCCCAAATGGAAGCATCAAACAATGTTATTGATAAAATGACTCTTTCATAACCCTAGGCTAAAACTAGGATGAAGACATGGTAGAATGTAAGCAACGCTTGGGGAAAGGTGAATTGTTCTATTGCTGTACCCAAGTTAAATGTCTCCTCCATACCTCTCTGCCTTGTTGGCTACTAAGACAACCATCTATATGAGGGATATTTTTGTTATGAACAAACAAATAGGTAGTCATTCTCCTCTAATGGAGTACTTGAATTGTTGTAATATGGAGTTGTTGTCCTTAGAAATCCGTGTTTGAAAATTATTTTCGAAGGAATGAATAGAATAGATAACCACTTCAAGCTATCTAGAGTTGCAGAGTTACCTTCTCTTCCCCATAAGGAGTCTTTGAGTACGAGGTGCTCTTCATGAAATATCTAGCCATGCCATCCTTGGTTGCAGCTATGATGGGAGTCTATTGATCTTAAGTTGGAACCTACTGAGTTGAGTCGGGAACCTACTTCTTGTCCAATGCTAGGCCTGAGTCAAGGAATAGTACTACTTGAGATGGACGGTAGTCTAGGAGTAGTGCTAGGCTCGAGATGGACAAAAGACTAGGGGCAATACTATGCTTGAGATGGACTATATCTAGGGGCGGTGCTAAGCTTGAGATGGACGATGGTCTAGGGGCAGCACTAGGCTCAAGATGGACAACAGTCTAGGGGCAGCAATATGCTCCAGATGGACAAGAGTCTAGGAGCAGTACAAGCTCGAGATGGTCATTAGTCTAGGGGCCTTCCATGCCAACGATGACTACTCTTGGTTGCTTAGCCAATAGGACATTAGGAAGGAAAATTCCCTAGCAAGCTCAAGCAGGTAGAATGAACTCCCTGTGTAATCCCTATAGCCGTTAAGGGATCCTTAAGCTACCATAGCTAGGTGTATCATGGAAAGAGGGTCACTAAGAAGACAATTTGCACATAGTTTAGGGGATTGAATGACACACTATTTCTCTCTCACCACAGGCCACATAATCCGTTTGGAGGGGTGGATAGGGTTTGAATCCACTTTGGTTGGGATCAATTTGCACGCCACCACAAGCAAAGTAAGCAGGGACGTGGAGATAACTCAAAATCAATGCTAAATTTATGTACGAGCCAATTAGTAGCTTCCTTATGGTTTAATGCAGCAAGTTGTACTAGTGGTTTATGTAACTGATGTGATATTATTAATGCTTAAGTTGATCTCCATTATTGATTATATGATTCTAACCTTCTATGTGATCCTACTTGCAAGATGAAGCGAAGAGAAAAAAAAAAAATTGTGTAGAAATTCTCCTCTTCATTGGGGCAGATTTTACAATAATCTATATATTATTACACCCAACTTGATTTGGGTCAGACTCATTAGCAACTTCCATGACAATACGACCATTAAGGTTGGCCAGATGGTAATAAGAATTCGCTTCAAAATGTTCCTTTGTATAGAGAATAGACACTGGAGGATAAGTAGAACCCCCATAAGGAGCTCGAGTTGGTTGTTGCTGATCATGGGGGTAGTGATGTCCACACATTTTGGTGATCTTATAGATACTAGAAAGTTATAACTTCGGTTAGATGAAATAGAAAACATGCCTCTTACCAATGAAGATAAACCATGAGTTTTTGTCCATACATACAGTGAATGTAAAATTCTAATGTAATAAACATGATGAAAATCCACCATCAATGAAGCACCTTTTGGAATAACATTTATAAATAGATACCTGCAATAAGAAGCTCTTCAGTAGGTATAAGTAATCATAAACATGAATTTGTACGTAATGATTCAAAAACATAACAGGGCAATGTTGTGGGTAGGTATAATTAAAAAATGTAAAGAGATATAAAAGTTTAGGCCCTTCAAATGCAAGATCGGGCCTCTAAAATATATGGACCAGACAAGCAACCGAACATTGATTAGCGGAGTGAGACAGGTTTGCTAGGGATTGTTGACTGAAAAGTCAACTTGAAAAACCCTATCCGCTATTTTTTCTTCATTAAACAATATATTAATTAATATATATTTATATATTATTATACTACAGGTGCTCCTTCTTCAATCGGATCAAGATCAATTATTGCTCTCATAAGATCTTGCTTGGCTGCAAGCAAGGACACTTTTCAATGAAAACAAACATTTTTCAATCGTTTATGTCAAATCAATGCTCCAGTGGATTCCCAAAAACCCATTACACTTCCTCAATCCAAAGCAATCCCAATTCTTTGAGAAAATCCATAACAATTCCAGTCCAGTTGAAGGGTTTTCTGTTTATTCCCTTGCGAGATGTCATCCGCAGCCAATGTTGAGACCCATCTCGATGTTGTAGAGAAACTCCTGTCCAATGGATTCAACCATCTCGAAGTTAAGGAGAACTACATATTTCCTCCCCATGAACGCCCCCAAATGGATGAGGTTTCTCATTCTTATAGCATTCCAGTGATAGACCTCAAAGATTTAGAGAGTCGTGGTAGAAAATCGGTGGTGAATGAGATCAAGCGTGCATGTGAGGAGGATGGCTTCTTCCACCTAAAATATTTATTTGTTTTCTCTTTTCCCTTAATCAAACTTATCTGGTTCTGCTTCAATTTGTTAAATACATGTTATGAAACATCCAGATTGTGAACCATGGGGTGGCAGAGATTCTGATGAAAAGCATGATGGACGTTGCAAAGAGTTCTTCGAAATGCCCCTAGAAGATAGGGCATGCCTCTGTTCAGAGGATACAAGGCAATTGGTGAGGCTTTCTACAAGCTTCAACATCACCAAAGACAAATTCCTTAACTGGGTGGATTTTCTAACACAGCCATGTCACCCTCTGGAGGAATTCATCCATGCATGGCCTCAGAAACCTGCAACCTACAGGTAGTAACCCAAAAACCAAAATGAACAAAATTTCTCTCAAGAATTTTCAAAGAAGAAGCAGAAATGAGTCTTTTATTTATTTTGTAATACAGAGAGATTGCAGGGGAGTATGCTAAGGAAATAAGAGCCCTTTCTTTAAAGCTGTTGGCTGCAATTTCTGAAGCTATGGGGCAGGATTCTGATTATTTGAATACAATCTTTAAGAAGCATAGACAGGTGATGAACATAAATTACTATCCTTCATGCCCAAATCCAGATCTCACACTTGGCATAGCACCTCATTCAGATGTAGCAGGCATCGCTGTTCTAATGCAAGGACTTGTTAGCGGCCTGCAAGTGCTCAGAGATGGAAAATGGGTTGCAGTAGAACCCACACCCAATGCGTTTGTGGTGAATTTGGGAGATCAATTGCAGGTTTGTAGTAATATATATGATTTAATTTTAAATACTTCAAGTTTCCCCAGTCCATAATATTATGAATAAAATTGGGTATAAGTAATTGGATAGTCGGTGATTGGAACTATATACAATGTTGTTCATCATCAGGGTGAACGATATGAAAGCATATCTGAGCTTGTATAGATATAAATGATAAAGAAAATAAATCTGGCTTCCTTATATAGAAAACTAATTTTCTTCATCCTGATTTTTTATCTATGTAAGATCTGCTTTCTTATCCTCTCAGATGATGAGTAGCATATGCAGATCAAACCATATTCAGAATTCCCGATTGTTCAAAACTTGTTTTTAATGTCCTGAAATTTGAAATGATTTTATTAGGTTTTGAGCAATGGGAGATTCCAGAGCATCGAGCATCGGGCTGTAACAAACAATACCACTGCTCGTATATCCATTCCTACCTTCTATGGTCCTTCGTTGGATGCTTTTATTTCTCCTGCAGAATCCATGGTGGATGAGGAGCATCCAGCTCTGTACAGAGGATACAGGTATGAAGAATACATGCAGGCATTCCGGAGCCAGGGATTGAAGAGCAAGAGCATTTTGGATCGCTTCAAGATAGAAACTGGTCAATGATGTTATTGAGTGATGAATTATCTATGTCAACGAGGCAAAGGATTTGGAACATATGTATTTGCAAGATCCTTCTGGGTTAGACTGCCTAAGTTGTTTAGGTTCCTATGTTTTGGGTCTCCTTCCTGAACCTATCTATCATGAGTGAAAAGACCAAAGCCTGTGATTTCTAGTTTTCATGTATGTTATATTGATTCTATTTGCATATGTTAAAGTTCTAGTGGACTCCATTCCATAGTTATACCTCCTCTCCTAGCGGCTACACATAGGGAGTACATACAGCTGGTGTCGGTAATTATGCAGGATAAATAATTCAAGCAATTTATATTGGTTGACGCTGCATAATACCAGAAGCCACTTATAAGGGCAAGTAGTTATTAGGAGATTTGTTTTAATACTAGTTTTTTTTGTATTGATGTTTATGTTTCAAAGATTTGGGCAATGTTCATTTCCTTTTCGGTCCCTTTTTTTAACTGTCTTGTACTCGCCAGTAATTTATCGATGCAAAATTCACTGCCAGCAATTTATGGCCATGGAAAATTCACCGACGGAAAATTCACCTTCAAGTAAAATTCATCGCCATCAATTCACCACAGTGAAAAATTGAAGACATTAATATTTTTTAATATATATTTTGAAAATATTGATTTTATTAAAAATATTCATGCAGTTAATTTTCCAGGCAGTGTTCCATCAATTTGCCGTATGCCATTCTCTCTGTAATTCTTAAAAAGAATTGAATATAGAAGATTTCAGATAAACTATTTGTTAGTTATTATAGTCTTATAGTAATTTTTTTATAGGAATTTATCAAATATATTGAGAAACTTCAGATAAAGTTACTTTGTATCTTTATAAAAAGATTTTAGAACCATTTATTGAAATTGGAAATTGTCATTGAGAATCAGAAAAAAAAACATGAAATAATTGGGGGTGAAGGGTTACGGTATGACATAAACAATACCACTGCTCGTATATCCATTCCTACCTTCTATGGTCCTTCGTTGGATGCTTTTATTTCTCCTGCAGAATCCATGGTGGATGAGGAGCATCCAGCTCTGTACAGAGGATACAGGTATGAAGAATACATGCAGGCATTCCGGAGCCAGGGATTGAAGAGCAAGAGCATTTTGGATCGCTTCAAGATAGAAACTGGTCAATGATGTTATTGAGTGATGAATTATCTATGTCAACGAGGCAAAGGATTTGGAACATATGTATTTGCAAGATCCTTCTGGGTTAGACTGCCTAAGTTGTTTAGGTTCCTATGTTTTGGGTCTCCTTCCTGAACCTATCTATCATGAGTGAAAAGACCAAAGCCTATGATTTCTAGTTTTCATGTATGTTATATTGATTCTATTTGCATATGTTAAAGTTCTAGTGGACTCCATTCCATAGTGATACCTCCTCTCCTATACATAGGAGTACATACAGTGGTAATGGTAATTATGCAGGGATAAATATATTAGGAAGTAAGATTGTCTAGAATGTAAGAATTTTTTAGAATATTGAAATAACTAGAAGTTGTTCATAAAAAGAACATTCTAGCTATAGAAGTCTCTAGATTACTAGAAGTTTCCAAGCTCCACTATAAATATGAAGCTATTCATTGCAAACAACACTACAGTTGTAAATTGTTGGATTGTTTGGAATACAAGTTAGACTGTTATATTTTCAGCTGTTGTCTTTATTTTTATGCCCTGGTTTGCCCTATTTTCATCTCAGCTGGCGGACTGGGTGATTTCTATAATTATATTTATTTGGGGCCCGCTTTTAAGCATGGTAGCTGAGCTATGCTCTTATTTCTAACATGGGTATCGCAGCTATGTTCTTATTTCTCAACATGGTATCAGAGCCAGGTTTGGCTAGATTCAGCTGGAGATTCATCTAGAGGTTCAGCTAGAAATATTGTTAGAGGGATATGCTGCAGAAAAATATATTGCTGGAAGTGGTTTGTTTGCAGGGCTGATATATTATTGGAGTGATATTTGGTTGCAGGGCTGTTATATTGCTGGAGTATTGCTAGATTTGTTTGAAAGCTGATTTTTTTTGCTAACATGGGTTCTTCAAATGAAGTTTTGCCTATCTTTGATGGAAGTGGTTTTGCAGATTGGAAGATTGCAATCAAGAATGCTTTGAGAGAAAAGGCTCTATGGAGGATAGTGAATAAGGAAATTGGAGAACCTCGAACTGATAGAGAAAAGGAGTTGTGGAAATGCAAGTTGGAACAAGCTAGAGGTATTATTGGTAAAGCTTTGAGCCCTAATCTAAATAGAAGATTTGTTGATGTTGATAATCCAATAGAGTTGTGGGAGACTTTAGAAAAGGATTATAAAGATGTAGACATTGCTAGCATGTTTAGTATAGAAGAAAAATTGATGCATTTAGATCCATCTGATTTTGGAAAAATGTCTGATTACTTCAATGAAGTTACTTTTTTAAATGCCCAGCTAAAAAAAATAGGTGTTGAATATGCAAAAAAAGATTTTCAGTTGATTGCAATGGTTGAAAGTAAGCTTCCCCAGCCATATAAGGTATTTAAGGAATCAAGAAAAAGGGTTCTTCAACTAAATCCCAATACCCCCCAGCAAACTTTTGATCAATTTTGCAAGTCTGTTTTAGATGAAGAAGTTCAGCTTATTAAAGAAGGGCATATTAAGAAGAATCATGCATATACAGCCAAAAGTAATTTTTTTAGAAATGATGGAAAGAAGAATTGGAAAGGAAATAATAAATTTCAAAATAATGAAGGTTCTAACCATTTTTCTAGAAATGATGGTGCAGAAAAGCAAGCTGGAAGAAAGGCCATTATTTGCAAGTATTGTGGGGGTGAGAATCACATGGAGAAATTTTGTTTGAAGAAGAGGGACAATGAAAGGCAGCAATATAAGCCCAAGCAAGAAAGGTTTAATGATGGCAAGATGGATAAAAATAGCTTTCTGGCTGTGTCTGTTCAAAAACAAGGAAAAGGTAAATCCACTGTTAAAGGGAGTTATTTTGCTTCAGATTTTAATAAAGAATGGATTCTAGATTCAGGAGCATCTTATCACATGACTGGAGATAGATCTTTATTTGTTGATTTTAATGAAGAAATGAATTCAGATCAAGAAATAACTATTGGTAATAAAATGAAACTTCCAGTTTTAGGAACGGGAACTGTTAATGTGACAAATGGGACTTTGAAAAATGTTTTATTGGTAAAAGGATTAGGGGTAAATCTTATTTCAGTATATAAAATTGTTCAGGCTGGATATGAGTTTGTTGTCAATGCTGATCAAGTTATTGTTAGAGATAAAAAAGATCCAAGCAATATAATTGCTATTGGTAGAGTTGATCATGAAGAGAGTCTATTTAAATTTGTGGGGTTTGTTGATAATAAATACACACTCTCTCATGCTTTTATTGCTCAGACAGATTATATGTCAAAACTTTGGCATGCTAGACTTGGACATATAAATTATAGGAAATTACAAGATATGGTTAGAATGGATAT
>VDFB02245035.1:0-10465 GCA_007258455.2 Sequoia sempervirens | reverse complement strand
TTATGAGTATAAGTCGAGAAGGCCTGGAATGGAAAATCGATGTCTCATTTCCTTAAGGGACATCCGATTCCGCAAATGCATGCAATAGGGGCCGGGTTTCGTAAGAGGTTACCAGGGTAACCCAAGGATTGGGGGCCGGGACCTAGGAAGAAACACCAGGGTAACCATTGCATCGTTGTGATGACACTCCACCTAGAATAACAATTATACCTTGAGATTGTGTATCAAATCAATTAACAAATCTGGAAGCAATGTAACCTATAGATTGTATGTACTAGTGTCTAAGGTTAGTAGATTTGGTCTAGGTAGCCTTATTACTATCTCCTAGCACGGGGGGTGGACCTACGGGTACCACATGGTTGGGTGGAACGTGCACCTTACTCCGTTGGGTCCCCAGTTCGATTGTTGCATTGAGCGCTTCATGGATGGAGAGCTCGCACATGGAATTCTTCTATTTCTTCATCATTGTATATTGTAAAACTTGAATTGTAAAAACATCCCTCAATTGTATAAGAGGTGATCAATGTAATTGTAAAGTATTTGTTATTTGAACTATCTCATCAGATGGATGAGCAATGTAATATCTTATAAATGCAATGTATGGAAAAGTATATGTACTTTAATATATCTTGAATGGAAATTTTAAATTATATGCAATGTTATCTTATGTTATGATTTAATTGGGAGCAATACGAAATACTTAAGTCGCTTATGGAGAACTTAAAGTAGTGTAACGTCGTTGTAACCTAAGAATGTATGCAACTAATCAACATTATATTAATACTTTAAAAAAAATTATTACACTTTTATATCACATTTGCATCATTCTTAGGTTATTTAGACGGGGCATTACAGATTGGTATCAGAGCCAGGTTACAAACACTGGACGCTCTGGGTAATCTAGAGCCCATTAGGTTGACCTAGTACGTAGTGTCGCAACTGATAACCTTGGTTGAATAGTATCTAAGACTCGTAATTGTTATGTGTAGGAACATGCCTAGGCGAGGAAGAAGGGGTCGTGGTAGAGGTCGAGGTGGAGGCCGAGGGCCAATCCCTCAGGTTACTCCCCCTCCTAGTCCTCATCACAGTGATCAGGAAGAACAGTTGGATCAGAGGAATGAGGGGCAGAATTTTGAACAGTCAGCAGTAGAGGGTACTCAGATACGTCATTTACTAGAGGAGGTCCTAGCTCGTCTTGGGCCTAGACAGGTAGATGAGCAGGAGGTTGTGAGAGAGAGGGATAGATCCCCTAGGAGAGTAGAGGACACAACACATCAGGATGCTATCATTGCAGGTCATATGAGGGATTTACTAAGAGCACGTCCTCCTACCTTTGATGGATCGTGGGAGGATTTCATAGAGGTCAGACTGGGCTACTAGATTTGGGTAGATTGCCATGCACCCTTACTTGCAATACTCCGCATGATGCCATTATGCACTCGGAGAGGATTCTCGCTTCTACATGGTGGCTTCTAGAGGACAAGCTCCACATAGCTATTGGTTCCTGTCTCTGGGGAGATGTTTCTCGAGAGGTTCGTGAGTAATCTGCCTTTCTAAGACCGGAGGCAGGCCAGATAGGGTCGATTTGAAGTTCCACGACCTAATGCCGCTTAATCCTTTCTCAGAGCACACAACGTAGGGTTCCCAATGCAACTCCAAGCAATATGTCGGTATTGGTGATGATGAGCCCATGCTAGCAATTTCATCATCTTTTATCAGGGTTTAAAACCATCGCTGGTGGTGTCCGAGTCTTTGAGCCAAAGACTATGGAAGTCGCAGTGGAGAAGGCTCGCATAGTTGAGGAGAACCTTATTATGGCTTTAGGTGGGCATACAGGAGTGCAGATAGGGAGTGCTCCTGTAGCAGGATTTAGTCCACGGGGTGGACAGGCTCAGACAGGTGGTTCTTCCAAGAACCAACAAACACCCAAAAAGGGTGGGCAGCAACAACAGCGAACAAATCAAAAGAACAACAACCCACAACCACAGCAAGATTATAGTCCTCAGAGTGTGCAGCCTACGATCAGCAGGGGTAGTTTCCAGCAATCCAATGCACCTTTGGGTGGCAGAGGATTTGGTAGAGGCACAGGTACAGGATGTTATTCATGTGGGCAGCAGGGACACATAGCTAGGCAGTGTCCGATGAGAGGTTCTACTGGTTTTGGGCCTCGACCTACAGTTTCAGAGCCTACAGTGGGAGATGCAGGCAGGTCACATAGGGTATTTACTGTGGTGGGTAACCACCAGGGTGAGCACCAAGGTGTAGCTGGAGAGGTTCCTGAGGGAGGACCGGCATCATTCTTTGGGAACCGTGTACGTCCATCTACATCGGGAGTTGATCCTCAGGGGTCAAGATGTTGACTGAGTACTTATTCAGAGGGATCTTAGTGGCTAGCATTTCATTTCTTAGAAGGACCTATTTTACATGTGTATGTGTTATTTGTTTGCTACTAGCAGGCTTCCAGGAGTAAGCCTGATCCTAGGGGGGGAGGATGTAGTACCCCTCCGTTTATGCTATGCTTTCTGTTGATACTTTCTCATACTGTTAGACTTTGTTATTTTGTTGGATACTTGGATCGCTAATTTTGAGCGATGATGGATTATTGTGTGACATGATGATACTTTGTGAGATGCTTATTGTTTTCAGATTTGATGTGATTTAGAGTAGATGATTATTTTCAGTTGTTTATGGATATGCATATGCTTATGATGGACTAACAACATGTATTGAGTCAGTCTTCTGTGAGTGTATTAGTGTGGAGAATAGAATCACATCACTCGCTTGCGAGTGCCCTGCGATATCTGTGACTTTCTCCGCACGGTGTGCCTGTTTACTGCTTTATATATATATACATGCATGTACATTGTTTGCTTGGTTGCAGGATTTACAGGTACATGACACCGACTCCACCTATGTAATCAGGTCTGAGCGTGTCAAGACTCAACGGAATTGTTGAAAGGGAGATAGTAGTTAGGTTAATCCTAGTCCAGTCTTTAACCCTAGTTTTAGTACAATTTCAGTTTTCAGTTTTGAGTCATAGGTTGTAATGCGTTTCTGTTGGTTAAATTGTTCTTGAAAAAGGTAAATTTGTTTATATTTTATGTTATTTAGTGTGTTGTATTTATTGTTATTAAAATTAATATTTAAATATAATTGAAATTTATTTACTTAATTATTTAATACATTAGTTAGTTTAATTAGTTAAATAGTTAATCTTTAAAAGGATTTAACTATTTAATTAAATAAATTAATTAATCAGATTAAATTATTAAGTGCATAGATTATATTATATTTAAATAAATTAAATTAGAATATGCATGTGAAATGAGTTTTAAATTTTAAATTTAATAAAATTAATTAAGTTGCATGTAAATTTGAATATTAGAAAAATATAATTTAAATTATTGCATGTGATTTGAAATTTTGATTTTTAAAATTAAAATTAAAATTTATTAATTAAAATTACATGCAAAATTTAAATGGCAAAAAACTGCCGAGAGGTGGAGAAGATATTTTCTCAACAACCTCTCGACAAGTGTATGAGTGCCATAATGGCAAAGGTTGTTGAAATTTTTCACGGAGGATATTGAGGATCTCGGAAATTGCACGGGGTTATTCTATTGCCTCAGGGAAAATTTTTCTGTCTCTGGCAAAAAAATATTTGACTATAAAATTTTGATATTCTTAAGTTTTGTTACCTCTCTGTTGTGGGTTGTGATTTTTTGGAGGAAGAATAAAGCTTCCCTGGAATTGGTGCTTTGAAGAGTATTGGAAGGATTGTGTTCTTCAGGCAAAGATATTCTTCAAATTACAAGATCTTCAATCTACAGGTATTCCACTCGTGTAATTTGTGATTTTGATATTGAAAGGGGTTTCCTTAAAAGTTTCCAATTCTTGATTTTCTTGATGATTGGTTATTGAAATTCTTTTCTTTGCAAAGATTTGCTGTTAAAATTTGTTAATTGCATGCAAGATGGAATCTAAATTCTCTGTAAACATAAAAAAAAAAAATTAGGAAAAAGTTTATTTAGTATTAAGTTTTGCTGGGTCAAGATTGAGTAATTTGTTCTCTTTTATAAAAAATAGTATATGGTTTGATTTACCAGATTTATTATGAGAAAATTCTGAGAAGAGAAAAAAAAAAACATTTGTTTAAATCACTGTAAAATTTTCATATTTGCTGTAGAAAATTTACCAGAAAAATTAAAAGATCAATTCCAAAATTCTGTAGAAATTTTCTCCAAATTTTCTCTGTGAAAACCCCAGAAAATTAATTTTTATTCTTTATTTAAAATCTATAAGAATTTATTATTTTTATATGTATTTTTAATTTTGAAAATTTATAGTGAAATTATTTGTTAAGTTACTGGTTTAATTTCTTTTTACCAGTTGGATAAATTTCGGATTTCATTTCCGTCTGTACGGAAAGCATAAAATTAAAAAAAAACCGAAATAAAAAAAAAAATTTAATGATTTGGGGAAGGGCCGAAACCCTTCCCCCATTTATATGGGAGGCGCAGCCATCCCCGTGGCTGCGCACAGCAGCCAGGGGCTGCTGGGCGCAGCCCTGGGGAGGGCCGCGCCCTTCCCATTGGAGCCGCAGCAGGGGGCTGCGGCCTGGTTAATGGATTTCATTTTCTTTAAAAATTTCAAAATGCGTTTTTTATATTCGGTGCGTTATTTAATGTTTATAATTTAATTTATATATTTTTTAATGTTTATAATATTTATAATATATATATTATAATTAATATATATATATATATATTTTTTAAAAATTATGTATTGTTAAATATTATGAAAAATAGAAAATTGAAATAATATTGTCAATTAATGTTATAATAAAATATTTAAATAAATATTTGGTATAAAAATTTTGAATTAAATATTTTATTATGTTAAGTTGTATACATGTGTAGAGTTAGAATTTAAAATATAATTGAAATATTTTAAATTGGGATAATAATGTTTATATATATTTGGAAAATTAAGAAAGTTAAGTTAGAATAAAATAATGCAAAATTTCCTTGATGTTTGAGAAGTAAATTATGATATAGCTGATTTTATTATCTTGTCAATTGTGAATGTTTTAAATTGGATTTAGTAAATCCGAACGGTAGATGATAGTAATTCTTGATTTGCATTATTGTGTTTTCTGAATAAATTGGGAAAGTTTTAAATTGTTCAAGTCTTCCAGAATAAATTGGGTAAATGGGGATAATAATTGTTTTCGAAGTATTTCTTTTCGACTTGGGTTGTACAAGAGTAAAACATGGTGTTTGAGACTATTTTGATATTTATGTTATTGTGAGTCGTAAACTGTACCCATGGTAAACCCTAGTCAAGAAAACCTGGTATCCTTGTTATGTTTAGGGGAGTGGCTAATCATAAGGGCCGACACACAAAGTGGTGTCAGGGTAACTTACGATTAGTTAAGTAAGTCAGTGAAAACTAAAGAAACACAGTAGATAGATTTAAAACATTTAAACAAGATATACATGCCTCGCTTATGACTCATAAGCTATTACAGTTATGAGTATAAGTCGAGAAGGCCTGGAATGGCAAATCGTTGTCTCGTTTCTTTAAGGGACATCCGATTCCACATCTGTATGCAATAGGGGCCGGGTTTCGTAAGAGGTTACCAGGGTAACCCAAGGATTGGGGGCCGGGACCTAGGAAGAAACACCAGGGTAACCATTGCATCGTTGTGATGACACTCCACCTAGAATAACAATTATACCTTGAGATTGTGTATCAAATCAATTAACAAATCTGGAAGCAATGTAACCTATAGATTGTATGTACTAGTGTCTAAGGTTAGTAGATTTGGTCTAGGTAGCCTTATTACTATCTCCTAGCACGGGGGGTGGACCTACGGGTACCACATGGTTGGGTGGAACGTGCACCTTACTCCGTTGGGTCCCCAGTTCGATTGTAGCATTGAGCGCTTCATGGAAGGAGAGCTCGCACATGGACTTCTTTATTCTTCATCATTGTATACTGTAACTTGTATTTGAAAACATCCCTCATTTGTATAAGAGGTGATCAATGTAATTGTAAAGTATATGTTATTTAAACTACCTCATCAGATAGATGAGCAATGTAATATCTTATCAATGCAATGTATGGAAAAATATTTGTACTCTAATATGTCTTGAATGGAAATTTAAATTATATGCAATGTTATCTTATGTTATGATTTAATTGGGAGCAATATGAAATACTTAAGTCGCTTATGGAGAACTTAAAGTAGTGTAACGTCGATTAACCTAAGAATGTATGCAACTAGTTAACATATTATTAATACTAAAAAAAAATTATTACACTTTTATAACACCTTTGCAACATTCTTAGGTTATTTAGACGGGGCATTACAGATTAGTAATGAGCTTGGCACATAAACACCGGACGCCCGTAATCTTAGAGCCCATTAGGTTGACCTAGTAATGTAGTGTCTAACCCATAACCTTTGGCTAAATAGAATCTAAGACTCTCAGAATGCTGGGTGTGCAGGTTCGGCTGCCTGTATGGTGGAAGAAGGGCTCGTGGGTAGAGGCTCCAGGGAGGCCGCAGGGCCAATCCTCGCTACTCCCTCCTGGGGTCCCCAATGCTGACTGTGAAGCAATGCCTGGACTGAGGAATGAGGGGCGCACTTTGGAATGCTGCAATAGAGGGTACCTGACACGCCATTTACTAGGGAGGAGGTCCTAGCTCTGCCTTGGGCCTAGACAGTAGATGCTGTGGAGGTTGTGAGAGAGAGGGATATCCCCTAGGAGAGCAGATGACGCACAATGTGACTCCCACATTGGCTGGTCACATGAGGGATTTCCATCGAGAGCACGCCCCTCCCACCTGGCGGGATCGTGGGAGATTAGAGGTCGGTGACCTGGCTACTAGATTTGGGTAGATGCTTTGCCATGCACCCTTACGGTAGCAATACCCGTAGCTGCATGCCATTATGCACTTGAGAGGATTCGGCCTCTACATGGTGGTTTCAGAGGAGCGTAAGGCTCCACAGATATTGGTCTCCGTGGTTCTGGGAGATGTTTCTCGGTAGGTTCGCAGTAACGGTTCCTTCGAACACCGGGAGGCGGCCAGAGGGGTCAATTTAGAAATTCCATGATCTACGCTAGTTAGCTCTTTCTGTAGAGCAATACGAACGTAGGTTCTACGAACTCAAGCAATATGCTGGTATTGGTGATGATGAGCCTATGCTAGTACATCACTTTATCAGGGGTTTAAACGCCCGTATCAGTGGTGGTGTCCGAGTTCTTTGAGCCAAAGACTATGGAAGTCGCAGTGGAGAAGGCTCGCATAGTTGAGGAGAACCTTATTATGGCTTTAGGTGGGCACACAGGAGTGCAGATTGGGAGTGCTCCTGCAGCAGGTTTTAGTCCACGGGGTGGACAGGCACAGACAGGTGGTTCTTCTAAGAACCAACAGACACCCAAAAAGGGTGGGCAGCAACAACAGCGAACAAATCAAAAGAACAACAACCCACAACCACAGCAAGATTATAGTCCTCAGAGTGTGCAACCTACGATCAGCAGGGGTAGTTTCCAGCAATCCAATGCACCTTCGGGTGGCAGAGGATTCGGTAGAGGCACAGGTACAGGATGTTATTCATGTGGGCAGCAGGGACACATAGCTAGGCAGTGTCCGATGAGAGGTTCTACTAGTTTTGGGCCTCGACCTACAGTTTCAGAGCCTACAGTGGGAGATGCAGGCAGGTCACATAGGGTATTTACTGTGGTGGGTAACCACCAGGGTGAGCACCAAGGTGTAGTTGGAGAGGTTCCTGAGGGAGGACCGACATCGTTCTTTGGGAACCGTGTACGTCCATCTACATCGGGAGTTGATCCTCAGGGGTCAAGACGTTGACTGAGTACTTATTCAGAGGGATCTTAGTGGCTAGCATTTCATTTCTTGGAAGGACCTACTTTAGATATGTATGTGTTATTTGTTTGCTACTAGTAGGCTTCCAGGAGTAAGCCTGATCCTAGGGGGGGAGGATGTAGTACCCCTCCGTTTATGCTATGCTTTCTGTTGATACTTTTTCATATTGTTAGACTTATGATGTTTTGTTGGATATTATGATCGCTGATTTTGAGCGATGATTGATTATTGTGTGACATGATGATACTTTGTGTGATGTTTATTGTTTTCAGACATGACATGATTTAGCGTAGATGCTTAATTTCAGTGGTTATTGCTATGCACATGCTTATGATGGACTAACAACATGTATTGAGTCAGTTTTTGGTGAGTGTATTGGTGTGGAGAATAGAATCGCATCACTCGCTTGCGAGTGCCCTGCGATATCTATGATTTTCTCCGCACGGTGTGTCTGTTTTAAATGCTTTATATATATATACATGCATGTACATTGTTTGCTTGGTTGCAGGATTTGCAGGTACATGACACCGACTCCACCTGTGTAATCAGGTCTGAGCGTGTCAAGACTCAATGGAATTGTTGAATGGGAGATAGTAGTTAGGTTAATCCTAGTCCGGTCTTTAACCCTAGTCTTAGTACAAGGTCAGTTTTTCAGTTTTGATTTGTAAGTTGTGATGTGTTTCTGTTGGTTAAAAATTATTTCGAAAAGGTAAATTTGCTTATGTTTAATATTGGTTATTGTGTTTTATTTATTTTATTAAAATTAATATTTAAATATAATTGAAATTTATTTATTTAATTATTTAATACATTAGTTAGTTTAATTAGTTAAATAGTTAATCTTTAAAAGGATTTAACTATTTAATTAAATAAATTAATTAATCAGATTAAATCATTAAATGCATAAATTATATTGTGTTTAAATAGATTAGAAAATTAGAAAAATAAATTGAAATAATTTGCATGTATAATAAAATTGTGTTTGAAAATTAAGTGTTAGTATTTAAATAAAATACATGCAAATTAATTTGTAAAAGTTTAAATTAAATAAATTAATAAATTGCATGCAAAATTTAATTGGCAAAAACTTGCCGAGAAAGGGAAGATATTTTGATAACCTCTTCTCGACAAGTGTGCCAGTGCTTTTATGAGGTTGTTGGAAAATTGGTTACGGAGAGGTTATTGTGGATCTCGGGAAAATTGACAGGGATTATTCAATTTCTTCTCGGGGAAATTTTCTGTGTACGAGCAAAATAATTTTACTGTGAAAAAAGATTGTTATTCTTAGAATCTGTTACCTCTCTGTTGGGGTTGTGATTTTTAGTGGTGTTTCTTGGTGGGAGCTTCTTGGTGGATCTCTGTGTGATACAAGCAACAAAAGAAGATTTCTTTTCTTTCTACTATCAAGTTTTAGGTTGCAGACAACGGAGAAGTACAGGTATTTTTCTTTGTGTAATTGAATTTCTATATGGTTTAGAATTTCTTGTGTTTATTTAGGAAATCTTAGAAAAGTTTTCTTTATTTAAACAGAAGAAAGAGATTTATGAGTTTGTTGGGTGAGGAAGAAATGAAATTTCTGTTATAAATCATCTGGGTTCTGTTAATGAAATTTATATGTAGTTCATAAAGAGCAGAAATTCTACATGTGAAATGGAAAAATTATAGAGGGTTTCAGAATGAAATATATCTGGATGCAATAGAAATAAATTAGAGATCTGTTTCTATTAAAAAAAAATTGTTATTGATCTTTGTGTATATTTTTATTCTGGAAAGATAAATAGATTTGTACAGGAAAAATATACATATATATATATATGATTCTTTATTATCTATTTGAAATGCCGGACTGGTATTTTCTTGTGTATGATATTAAAAAAAATATATGTATAAATATCTTATACATTAGATTTCACCATATCACATATTTTCTAAATGCACCAGGGAAAAATTCTTTACAAAATATATGCCTGGTACGTTTCTTTTAAAAAAGATTTTATTTTTGTTTTAAATAATTTTCGAGATCGAAATCCGTGTCAGCGGTTGTTCCATGAGATTTTTGAAACTTTTAAATTAAAAAAAAATTAAAAAAAACAAAAAGGGGTATTGGGAGGTGAAACCCTCCTACCTCTGATTGGAGGGCGGGACCTTCTCAAGGCTATGCCACAGCTGACCATTCAGGCTGCTTTGGTAGCGGCTCTGGGCAGACTCTGATCCTCCTGCAAGAGCCACTGACTTGAGAATAGAACATTTCTGAATCCCAAATGTGGGAAAAACAAAAAAAAATGAAATTTCAATGTTTTTTTTTAAAACGAATTTTATATTGCGAAATCTGTATTCTTTTAATTCGATTTATTTCGAAGTGTTTTATATTTTATTAAAAAAAAATATATATATATATATATATATTATGGATATGAATAATTGCAAATATATATATGTAAATTTAGAAAAATAAATTTGATAGATTATTTGACATGAGAAATTGTTTTTATGGATAGTTATTTCTTGTTATAGTTAGAATAAAATTGATTATTTAATATATATATTTATTTGTTATTAAAATTGGGAA